>JASSUY010029144.1:72336-82803 GCA_032466535.1 Forpus xanthops
GATTTCCATCTTTACTTTAAAAGCAAAATCTATGTGGTTTATGAGCTCTGATGTCTCATGCGATTGCAGTGGGTTCAACCAAGGGCCATGCATTTGTTTATGATTTGCCTGGAGCTGGTAAAGAACTATCTCCTGATATAAAACCTGCAGAACTACATCCTGTACCAACATGTCTTTCCCTTTTTCTAGGCTGCAGGAGAGGACAGCCTTGTAGCAATCTGCTTGTTCCAAGCTTTATGTCCTTTAGAGCAGACCATGGGTTTCCATGGGATACTGTGAGGTGCTGTCAGATTCCTGCTACTTATTTGCTGGTTTTCCTGCATTTGTCAGGATCTTGAAGACAGCTACGTGGAATAATGAAAACCTCAGGGTGGAACTGGTTTCAGGACTCTCCTTTGAACACTTTGCAGGCAGGAGCACCAGCTTACATAAACAAGAGTCAAGTAGAATATTCTACACTGGCACTGCTAAATGGCACTGCCTGTGAGAGTTCTTCCCCATTCTGCTAATTGAAATAGCAGCAGCAGGTACATGTATATGCTCATTGGTGTAAACATTTCTGCTATAAGCAATGGGAAAAGTCTCACACAGCATACTGCCTTGCACACTTAATCTTCATTGCACCCTGAGATATGGGGATGTACAGATCCCCCTTGCTCCAAAGAAGCCAAGAGATACAGTCAAGGTGACACAGGCTGACAGAGATAGAGCAAACAAAGTTCAGGGTGGTCCTTTAACTTCTGGGGTGTCCTTTTCTGCTCAAAATGAAAGCAAGTGACAGAAGGAACCCAGCAACATCCACCAGCTTAATAACAATCATTACTATGCTAGAAGACTGGATGGATAATGCAGTCCCAAACCATGGACATGAACTAATGTCATCTGCATTGGTATAAATAGGGTGTCTGCATTTAATTAATAAATAATAGGCTGCAATGCTAATCTCCTTCTGCTAACTCTTTTCTAAAGGTGCAATCTATTAATCACATGTCACTGCCAGCCTGGTCACTTCTTTTTTTAGATTCAAGACAGAAAAAAAAATAGCTAGAAATAAATGGATCCTAAATACAGCAGGGCAATTGAATAGCACAGCCAGCATTATGATCCACTGCTGATTTCAATCCTTAACTACAAGCTTTTCCCCTAAGGACGGATATAATACTTTAAAGAGAGAGTGAAGGTTTGCGATGTTGTTAAAGGTCAGCATGTTACTAATGTCTGAAAAAATGCCTTTTTTTTATTTTTTTTTTTTTTCTGATTATTTGCCCATGGAAATTATGTCACTCTACAATTTCTGTCAATGTGCAATAAGACCTATTTCTGTGGGCACTGGCCAAGTCAGGTGAGAGATTTCTTTTGAGATGAGGACAGCATAACTTTTAAAAGAGCACTGGAAATATCTCACCTTTTTTGGCAAAAGATAGAAATCTAGAAACTTAAGGAGAGGAAACATTTTTATTGGTATGGAAATGTGGTAAGAGGGAAATGACAGCACAGCTCATCTGGGACCATATAGAAGGAGCCGTGCAAATTGCTTCTTCGTCATTGTGACTATCCACTTTCCTGGAAGCTTCCTTCTCAGTGCTCTGAATGAGCTCTGTCATGTCCATAGACACAATGAAGGTTTTCATCTGTTCAGCTTTGGGATTATCACCCTGCTGTGCCTTTTCTAGGGTCTCTTTAGAAAAACCTGGAAAACTTTGCCCCAGGAAAACATTGCCTACGGTTTTGTGTTCAGGAGGTAGGGGACTTTTGTGTATTTAGGTCAAAAATCGAGTCTCCATTCAAATTATTTTGATTGGAAAATATATCTTACTATCTTCACTTGTTGCATATAATTGATTGTAAAAATGTGTCCTTATTAATTGAACTGATTTTCAAAATGATTAAAAGCTTTTCAGAAAGTTCACCTCCACAATTCCAACTTGTTTGGTATCAGTTGTGCTGAAGCCTCAAAAAAGTCATTATCTGGCTTAATTTCTCTATTCTTCAATCAAATGTAAGTCAGAAGTCTCAGTGAAGAACATCTGGGTGAAATTTTACAATCAGTTTATGCAAGAGGTTAAATGAGATCTAACGATTCAGTCTAGCTCTAAACCCTATTCATTTCTCTTTAATCTAGCCAGAAACACCAGAAGAATGGCCAGCGCTCCAGTATTTTGGCCTTTCAAAGTCCAAACTTCAATAAGGGAACATTACAGGCTCTAATAAAACCCACATTGCCTGTAATACCAGGGAAGAGTGCTGGATCACACATTGAGATCAAGGAGAGACAGGGATAAATTCAGCTTATTGCAAACACTGGATAGTATACTTGCATCGGGTTTTGAATTTCTGTTGTGTGGCGTGATATTTGATGTTTGACATGATGTATTTCTGTAGATGGCTCTGGTCTCTTTGAAGAGCTCCCTGTAAAGATACATTGGTATTCAGGATCCGTTACCTACCAGGTTCCTCCACCACCCCTCTCTATCCCACAGTACCCACTCACCTCCCACAATGGGCTCTGTCGGTGCAGTGTGTTTCTCAGGCACCAGATGAACTTCAGTTTCCCTTCCACTACCAAACTTGTACATCTCCAACTGGGACTATGCTGAGTGAGGGTGTGCAGAAAGGGAGGGTAATTGTCAAGAAGGAAGCCAATGCTATTAGCTTAATATCTTGCATGTGCTATTCAGGATGCCACTTGCTTTGTTTCAGAGAATGTGCTCTCAAAAGGAGCTTTACTTGCAAGCCATTCAATGTTTTCTTACCCCAGGTAGACTGTAGCTTCATAGCCTGTGGCCTGATGTATTAGTTTCACTCTCAGTTGTGCAAACCAGCATCTGGGAAGATACTATATGACAGGTCTGCATCCAGACCCTGTATCTAGTAGTACCTTTAGAGAGTAAGCTCTTAAGAAAAAAAAATGCCTCTGTATATTCTGTATTGTACAATGAATCTGGTGTGATGATTCATAACTGGTCTCCCAAGCACTGTCGCTAGATATATAGTAAATAATTAGATTTCTGATCTAGGGATTGGAGACACTGCTTTAGTTTAGTCCAATCTCTGAAGTCATTAAACTTGCACTGTCTTCCTTCCCCCTTGCCTGAGGTTCTGGCCTGTTCTCCCACATCTCTTCTTCATTAGCTGTTCAAAATAATATTAGTCACAGTCATTTTGGGAAAAAAATAAATCCAAGAAAGCAAGTCATCCAATGTGCTTTATACTGTGGCAACATAATTTCATGTTAATTGGATGGCTGCTTGGAAGTGTTGGTATTTTGTGGTTTACAATCAATGAATCTAGTCATTCATCAGTGGCTCAAGAGATGGATAAGATAAAGATTTGGGGGAATTAATTACCATTCGCATGGCAGTTCATGAGCAGGAAGTATTTTGCTAACTATGATGTTATGCGTGCTAGGGTTGATGCTACAAGGAAACATCCTTCTGCTAAAGCCAGCCTCAATATATTTGAATTGTTTTTGCTTTATTTACAACATACTTCGGGTCTTGGTCTTTGGGCAGTCTTGATTTTTGTTATGAAACAAACCTGTCCTGGCATGGGACATGTCATGTTCCACTTCCACAAGCATGAGCAAGAAGCATCTCCTACAGGAATGAGCCTGAATTGACTCCTCTGTAAAAGTGTAAGGAATCAGCCCTGAAAAGGTGGCTCCAACTATTTGGAAGAGCACCATAATATGGGGAGATTTTCAAAGGGAAAATTTAGATACCCAAGGCCCATTGACTTTATGTGAGATCTGAGCAGTGAAACACATTTAACACTTTCTCACATCTCTATTTATCTAACCAAGCTACTTGCGTGGAACAAATTAGAGAACCTGAGCACTTAATAATCTTTAAGGCATGTATTCTTGAAGCACCAATGCTATTTTACAGATGGAAACTGGACCATGATGTTTGACCAATTTTGTCTATATTCAGACCGAGAAAGATAGATATTAGATGGAAAGGGGATGCGAATAATAACCTGACCCTAAATAACCTTTTCAAGGTCAAGGAGAGCATCTGTAGCAAGTCAAGGAGTTAAACCTGTCTTCCGAGCTGCAGTCTATTGCCCTATGTAGGTCTTTGTCTTACTTCATTCAGCATCAGGCTGCAAGACTGTCCTCAAATTTGAAAAGAAAGGAACCAGTCCCTCACTAATTGAACTTAAGTGTTTATCTTCCCTGAGTGCAATGCTGCCTTGAAAATTACCTCTCTACAAATGATCTCAAAAGGGTCATATCAATTTTCCATCACAGATTCCAAAGCAAGAACGTTTCAAAGATAAAAATATATTCTTTAATTACAAAAACACATTTTAAAAATAGTGATGTTTCACAATGCTTTTAATTTGAAAAATTTTTTTCTTTGCTTGTTTGTTTTTTTTTTTAGTTCACTTTCTGCCCTGAGAATGGGAGTGGAAGCAAACAAAAAAATGCAAAAATAAAAATGGAATTGGACTTTAAAGAAGAATTAAAATTGATCAGATTATCTATATTGCTTAGGCTGATTGGGATGCAACCCCTCCTATTCTTCTTCTGACATTATGAAGCACACATGCTAACGAAGAAAAATACCTTCTGTTTTTAGGACAGAACCCCAGCACCTCCTCTAATCCGTAGGTTTTATATAGTAATTATTATTCATAGATCTTAACTAGGGTTCCAGAAAAGTCAAGTACCATCATTCATATGATACAGATGGAAAACTGTGGCATGAAAAGGTGAACATTGTGATTCATCTTACCTCTCTTCAGGTGTCTAAAAGTGAGATATCTAAATCTGACTGAATTGCCATAGGTTCATTCCAGATTCAGTGGAGAGAGAGAAGGGATACTTTAGATCACCATCTATCCCGCCCGTCTTAGAATGGGATTAATCACAGTTTTGAGTCACCTCTCTCCCTCCATTGTCCATAGGAAGAGCCCAAGTGACTAACTTAGACTAGATGCCTGATATTTAGAGGCTAAAGCTAGATAAATTGAATTTTGCCTGAAATAATACTTTAAGGACAGTGGCATAGAAGCCCTGTCGAAAAATTCTTCTATCCCTAAGTCCACCGCTCTTAAGAGGCCCTGTTTCTGGGTAAATGTACTTGATACGGTATACTGAGAGAGCTTAATTATTTACATGGGGATTTTCTACCTCCAGAAGTGATTTTACATGCATACTGCAAACACCATATAGAAATTTGAAAATGCTGTGTATGCTATAGAAAAAGTTTTCTGGACCTTCAGTATCTCCTGAATCTTGAAACTTCTTTCAAGCTGTGATACTATAATCCAGGATGTCAGCAGGCAAGGGGTAAAAACCTTCTTGCTGAAATTCCCACTCAGAGAAGAGAGAGTTCAGACCACATCAAAACTGCAGGGTTGAGCCAGTCTTATTTTAAATTACTCAGTTGTAACCTCTGTATGCCAGCTGCTGAGGTTACTGACTACAGTCCAGACATTTCTTAGCTCCTGTATCGCACTAAAACCCAGTTTCCAGAAAGACCCTGGATTACTCCAGAGCCAAAAGCCTTTGCAAACATGCGATAAACAAGTGACAGTCATGAAGAAACAGGCTGCTGAATACTGGACTCACTTTACACCCTAGCAATACTTCAGGCAACAATATAACTGTATGAACAGTACCAGATCTGGAAACAGCACTTATTTATCTGGGCCCAGCGTAGGGACATGAATGACACTGATTATAGTTGGACTTAGGTGAATGAAAATGTACACATTGATTATATATGTATGTTAGATGCATGCAACTGAAAGTTGCCTGAAAGAACTGAAAATAACACCTAGGGAAATGGTGGCAGGCAGGGGAATAATTTTGGACGCCTTCTAGCATTTTTTTGTTGTTAATAGTAAAGCATGCTTCTTTCTATCCTAATTTTAAGTGGTCTGTAACCAGTGAATTTTCTGCCAGATGCCTCAGTTTTCTTTCATAGAGTCATAGAATCAGCTAGGTTGGAAAAGAATATTTAAGATCATCAAGTCTAACAGTTCCCCCAGGACTGCAAAGGCCACCACTAAACCAAATCACTAAGGGCCTTACCTATACGGTTTTTGAACACTTTCAGGGATGGTGACTCCACCACTGACCTGGACAGCCTGTCCCAGTGCCTGACCACCATTCTGGTGAAGAAATTATTCCTAATATCCAGTCTAAACCTCCCCTGATGCAGCTTGAATCCATCTCCTCTTGTCCTATGACTTGTTACTTGGCAGAAGAGGCCAACCCTCACCTCACTGCGACCTCCTTTCGGACAGTTGTAGAGAGCAATAAGGTCCCCCTTGAGCCTTCCCTTCTCCAGACTAAATCCCCTGGGTCCCTTAGCTGTTCCTCACCACATTTGTGCTATAAGCTCTGTATCAGCTCTGTTGCCATAGACTTGTATATGTACTAATTATTCTCTTTGTCATTCCTCCTTACGTCTCATTTTGCATCAGATCTCTCCTAAGACCTCTGCCTTTCTGGTACAGAAATAAGTAACAATTCTGACATGGGGAGAGAGACTGGACATTATGCATTGCAGCTCTTGCCCAGGGATTGCTTGTGTGTTTTCTCTGAAGTGTCTCTTTCTAAAATACAGAAAAAGAATCCACACAGGAGTAAGAACACCAAACTTCTCATACTTACCTCACTGCTGACTGTATAGGGGGTACTGCTGAATCACTACTCCAAGAGCTGGGCTTGGACTCAGCGTGAGAATGTTTTGATCCTTTGTGAATGTCAGACCAAACACACAAGGAAGAATCTTGGAAAACCTCAACAAGCAAATGGAATCTGTAAGGCGTGTACCTCGGTTATCATTTATTCATCAGGCAGAAAAACGTCCTATATGTTCCCTTTCCTTCAAATGTTTCACTGAAAGAACAGCAAAACACGCCTTCCATTTTTTAAAGAAATGCCCATGTAACCATAACTACAAGCTCGTCAATAGAAAAATACATAATAAATGGCTTGCTATTTCGACTCTTTTGTAAGACAGTTCATTAGAAACTTCATTTGTCTACATGGATTGCACTTATTCAGCTATATTCTAATAAAATGCACATTGCTTCCAATAAAGGGAATGCATTTGCTATTGATGCGCTATAAACTATTATACAGAGAAGTGTTATTATATCCCGGTGTGATAACAAGCCAATTATAATGATCAGCAAAACCTTTACAATAAAGTCAATGCATGAGAAGTGATTATCATAATGCATTCTAACTGTTCAGTACCATAAATGCTTTGCAATTAATTGTGGTGAGTATCTATAAATGTATTATTAATGCTGTATAAAAACCCATTGACAAGCAACCTTTACATTAAAAAAGATACTAGGAATGTAATGTGTCCCTGAGTTCACCTAGGAGGTTGAGCTGTATTTACAAAGACAGATTTTTTTTATAGGATTGCATTTTTTGTTTCCTCTATGCTGTTTCTCACTCCTACTTTTCTCATTTTTGCCCTGTTATTGAAAAACCTCCAAATATCACTCTGCAGTGTGACGAGCCTCGATCATCCACCTTACTTGATTTTTGATCCTGTATACATCATTTTTGGCACAGCTACAGGCTTTCACTAATGTCTTAACCCCATGACACCGGCAGCCTGAGCCCTGTGACACTGACAGCCTGACATGCATGAATGCCAAAGGCACTAGCTGCAAGAAATAAGCAAATAAAAGCATATTACAACACAGGCAGGCAAGACAGGAAGGGTGAGAAACAGAAGGGGAGTGAAGTTAAATAGCTGATCAAATGTCGCATGGTAGCAGAGAACAGAACCGATACTGAAACCTCAAGGCGACGAGCTCCCCAGCCTCTCCCCAGGCTTTGCTCTATACTTTCCTCCTTCTTGTCAGTAAACTATTAGGTTACAGATGCTTTATGAAAAATGTTTGCGGTTTGGTTTTTTTTCCCTTTATTACTTGATTTCAAAAGTTTGTCCTTAGGACGTATGCTAGAACTCAATGTCCTGTGGATCTTTTCCAGTTCCTATTGATGGGCACACTTCCATCAATTTCAATCACAATGGAAAGGGCAGATGTGAATAAAAGTTTGATGTCACTTACATTCTTTCAGCAGGGGAGGAATGGAGCACATCAGCCTTCAACAGAGTCATCCAATATAAAACACTACACATGAGGATCTGTTGGAGACTTTTTTCTCCCCCAGAATTAAGTTTCACCAGACAGTGGAGAGCACAAATGGAGTCATCCAAGGCCACTTTGAATTATCTGATCCATTTTCATGCTGGTACATTCTGTGTGCTTGAAAATACAGCCTTGTGAGGACAACAGGATGTCAGCTGTCAGTAGGGGTATGCAATCTTGAATTTCCACAATAAACCAGATTTTAATTTCCTAATGCCCGTAATTAGGACCACAACAAGCCACAGCTAGAAGGAGATTTCTGTGAGCACTAAATTGTTATTTCTATATGAGGTTTGTCTTAGTGCTGAACTAAAAACATTGATTTTACAGATTTTCACACCTGGAATAAAATCCAATAGGCTGATTCCCTTTAGACCCAGTGGGTTTGGGCATTGTTGTAGAAGGGTCCATCAAACACAATGGTGTCTAAAGCTCATCCCTGATTTTCAAAGACCTGATCTGAGCTGAGAGAAAGGAATACTGTCCAAATCTGGCTGAGTTTCTTGATTCTACCCTGGATTTGATGTGTCCCTGCTTACATGGGAAGAAAATCAGGACATATAGGCTAGAAAGGGCTAGAATGATGCTGAAGACTCTGGGACATCTAAGACGGCTTTCATGGTCTTAGGCACAGGTCATGACTAGATAGGCAAAGAGAAGAATATCCTTCAAGGCATTGACATCTGTCCCTCCCAATACTACAGTACTTCCAACAGTCACTCCTCAGGAACCTTCTCTGTCAATAGCACCAAGTTTTTGTTGGTCCTCACACTTCCCAAGCCTCTGAGGCAAGAAAGGTGCCTTCCAGTTTAATATTAAGAGCTTTTTGTTAGGTTATGGATTTTAATTTTTTCCCTTTCACTCATGAACTCTTCTCCTCCCCTAGTTGGCATTTTTAATGAATATTAAAAATATCATTTTTAAACAATTGTTCCTTCTCTTTGCCCTTTCACTAAGATGCTGCAACTCAACACCAATGTGTTGTTTAATATTGGATACGTAATTAATGAAGGAAAGACATTTAGATTTGGGTTTGGGTTTATTTTAATTTTTTTTTTTAATTTATTTTTCATTCTTTCTGCAAGAATTGTAAAAAAACCCAGTGAATTAATTATGTTTGCGGCAAATATCAGATGAGATGATATATGAGACTTAGGAGGAGGATCTGGCACGGAGCTGGAAATCTTTCAAACTACAAGGGAATATGAAGGGGGAGAGAGTTGTTGTGAGCACAGAGGAAAAGAAAGAAGAATATAAGGCCCAGAGTATGGGCTAGAGCCTCATTTGCCAAGAGTTCTTAAGTCCAGGATCTCCTTGCATATCCTTAACTTTCTTTTTCATATCTTTCCATTGTCTGAAGGTCTGAGCAACCCTGCTCTTTGCATGGCACTTCCAAAGAAGGAGGAAATCATTCCATCTGGCATTACTATGCCAGTGTGAAGCCAAACTAAGCTGAAGGCAGCTAGTCTTTCTTAATTGTGGCAACTAAACAGGCCTGGATCTGGTTAGTTCCTGGACAGGAAACTTCCTGAGAGATTTTGGCCATCTGCACAAGACACAGAGCTCTGATCAGTTAAATGGAAAGCAGCNNNNTGCCAAATAGTTTCTGGGACCATGGTCTGTGTTTGTCACAGTAAACCCTGCCAGCTATAGCAGAGAGCTAGTGAAAGTTAGAAATTACCTGGATGAAATAAGACTTTTGTCCCAAAGGAAAATAAGGCTTAGAAATTGAGGAGAGGCCATTGAAGCCCTATCATCATTGCTGAATTGATGGAAGGGAATAAAAAAGAAAAGATTATAGAGCATGAGCAAGGCACCACTTTTTTGCTGTTTACTGTAAATAAGTGCTTGGACTCTGAAGCTGGAATAAACCATAACCAAGCAGATAATTTCAGAGCCTAAACATTGAGTAATGTGTAGAGAAACAATGCAACCCAGTTGAAATATGAAGTCCAAACTTTCCAGCTGCTGATATCACACCCTCCAAACAGCTGACAAAAAAAGAAACACCGCACATGCCTTCCCCCAAATATACACCACAAAATTTGCTTGAAAGCACAAACATGAACAGAAGCGATGGCAGATTTGTGAAGTCTGGCAACGTGATGAACTGCAGACCTTCCTGGAAATCTCTCAATACCATCTCTGCACCCTTTCAACTCTAAACCACTTTAGACTTTGCCTTTTTGTATTCTTTAGTTTAGGGACCTTCTGCATCTCTTCCATAAAATGCAGGAGGACTTCAAACTCACTATGAAGTGTTTCTTGGTAGAGGTACCAACACTGGGCCTAGGTAGCACACTGTGCATCTCTGCATGCCTTCCTCTAAGG
>JASSUY010029144.1:84949-95211 GCA_032466535.1 Forpus xanthops
CTACCGCATTGTGATCACCACTGGTAGATGTAATATGGGATGAGGAAAGATGACGGTTCTTTATGTTGTAGAGATAATTAGGGAAAATACAACAGCAAAGGGACTGCTGGTGTGACGGATACTGTGGGATCAAACCACCACTGGAGCCCTTCGCAGTTCAAACCACCCCTCCTGAAAGCAGCTGCTCTTAGAAAAAGAGGTTGAAAACCCTTCCCAGAAAGCGAGGCATGTGTTCTCTATTAGTGATTTGCATTTTTTTTCAAAAAGAGCTATTGGGAGCTATATACCCTGTAGGTGCACTGAGCAAATTGGCCAGCCTAATTATTATTTTTTGGTATGTCTAATTAAATAGACAAAAGGCCCTCCCTTCACTCTCCCTGTCGGCACGAGCTTCACTGGAATGTGCATAATGTCCCCTCATTTACACAGGCAGCTGAGCTTTTTCCCTTTTCCCCTGGGAGACTGTCGTTGACAACTGCTCATGGCTTACCCACTCCTACTCAGACACGGAGCCAGATCACCAGACAGAAAGGGAAATGGGGTAAATTGACCTGGTTCTGTTAAAAACCACTGATGATGCTGCACGATGTGATAAGTGTTTGCTGCAACTTAGACATGTACCATGGCCCTTGATAGCAGAACTTGCCATTGCAGAACCCATCAAATACTTTATGCCCACTGTTGGCCAAATTCTTTCAAATTTACTTTACGAAACACTAAGAGTGCAATATTTATCCTTGAGCTTTCTGGCTGTTTTCCAGCACTCAGCTTTTCTCCTGCTCTGCAATTACACATCACCACAGACCTTCCTCACAGAGTCTCTGTCATCCTGCTGGTTTCACCACTCTGTAACACCAGTTCTTTAACTACAAGCTACGTACAAAGTCTTCCAATGACTTGAGTCACTGGAGAGTTTCAGCCTCACATTGACGCAGTCAGAGCCTCTGGAATCCAAAGCTTTCAACTGAAAAAAAGAACGTAATTTCAGTGCCTTTTATGTGTGAGGCATTTTATTCCTTTTAAGCAGTTGTTGCTGGAGATTTTCACTAATGCCATCATGAAGATAGTTGTCCTATGAATGAGGGAGGGTTTATGTCTGTGGTGGAAATTAAAGAGTTTTCACACATCTAAGAGCCACCTCATTACAAGAGAACAAAATCTACTCCCACGTTTACAAGACACGTAAACACTCATTTTTTTACTGCATATTGGGCAAAAGACTCTATTTTTTCCCAAAAAATAAGGATAGAGAGTAAGGAAGCACCACATCATTATATATGTGCATGTATAAATATATATACATATATATAAATGTGCAAATACAAGAAACAAAGACAAGAATAGTAATTTATCCAGAATAACAGGCCATCTCACACTTTTTCATTGAGCTCTGCTTTTTATCTGACAAACAGGCCCCTACTAGAAGACTACGGTGAAGTATCACCACATCAGTTCTGGTAGAAAACCTTTTACAGGAAACACCTTATCACTGGTGATCTATTGAACAGTCACTTAGCAAAGCCTTCCAAATCCACTGTGCAGGATGGAAAAGCAAAAGACCAGCTCCTGATTTCAGCTACACCTGTGCAAATCCTGAATAACTCCCTGGGAATGAGAGAAGTCTTCAGTTTCCACAATAGGTTTATCCAGATAAGCTGATACAGGTGCAGAAAACTGTTGCCTCAGAATTTGTTTTTTCCAAAAGCAGAGGTGCTTCAGCCCAAGCAGAAACAACACGATCAGAGAAAGCATCCTATCAAAATTAAACACCTCTGCAGCTCAGTCCAACACAGGTCAGAAAAACCCACACAGCCTTCACTACTGTTAAACTTTGTTAAATCAGGGCCTGATGCTTCACTTCTTAACAAGGCAGATACTTGTTTCCCAGGCAATCACTGGCACCTGCTTGCCTTTTAAAATCAAATAAGAATTGAATATGAGGAAAGTGAGATGAAGTAAAGGAGATTTAATAAAGAGAATCTTTGCTGCAGAGGGAATTTCTTTGGCAGTGATTATGTTACTAATTGATCAGCGCATTGCCTGAGAGAAGCCAGAGACAACAATTATACTTAGCACTAAGGCCGAAAGCAATGCAGTCAACTACCTCCTCGGCTTTCGCTGTCCGCTGGTTTCACCTGGATTGGTCTGTTCATCTGTAGGAAAAAGCAAAGAAAAACGCATAATTAATGGTGGAATCAAACATTCATATACTGAGGCTTGCTTTGTTTATTTTTCAATCATGCATCATAGTTAGTAACAGAATTTGCACCATGAAGGAGTAAAAAAAAAAGCAGTGAGCAAGGGAGTAACCACAGAGTACAGGTCGCTTCTTGATCTGAAGTAAATCAGTGTCACCCAATTTACCTGACAGGGGTTCTATTGAATCATGCTGGGAGAGAGATCTGAGTCATTTCACACAGGTCATGAAATTTTAAGCATAACTTTTTAAATTTCTAATAGTTTCCTCTGGGAACACTAGTGTGTCAGAATAGAAATGCTTTGTCTGGGCATTGGAAGCAGTGAAACATTAATTGCAAAGATTTCTTGAGATTGGCATGATGAAAAGAAAATGGAAAAGTAAATTCCACCTCCACTGTTGCTCATTAGGGTAGTCACCTGTAACACAGAAGGCTGTTTCATACTTGGTGAATGGGATTTGGATCTGGTTTGTCCACATACTGCAGGAGTGCTCGTTGCTGAGATGTCTCTTAAGGGGAGAGGGTGGAATACGAGTCAAAACTTCTCCTGGTGTTTTGTCAAAGATCTTTTTCCTTTCTTGCATCAGGACATAAGCAAGTACAAAAGCTTTGCCATTGTGATGTGAATAGGATTTCTGTTCTTTAACTTATCTCTCTCTCACTCAACAAAACCATTGGGAAACATAATTTTCCCCAAAGCTGCTTACTCCCAGGATAGAGGGCAACAGATGTCCACAATCTTCTTCACTGGTAGTGCCTAACATGATGTGGGTATCTGATGAACAGGGGTCAGGATACACCCCTCCTGTTAGTAGCTGGAGATGCAGACTAAGTCAGAACCAACTGAGATTTTCATCTACAAACCTTCCCTCCCTCTTCCTACATGTCACTTGAAGCAATCCGTATGCTGTTCAACAGACTATTCAAAATATCTTTCTGTGTGTGACCGTCTACGAGTGGCATGAAATTATCACTTAGATTTAACAGCCAAAGAGAGTGCAAACAGGCATCACAAGGAACAGGAAGTCAGAAGGCACTGAGAGTCTCCCAATATATTGCTTCCCACTGATGTCAGACCACAGATTGGCTGACGAGTGCAACAGAATTCCTTCAGGTGATACTGGCCCTTCCTTATTTGTTGCTATCCCCAGTACCTCTTGTGGGTAGCAAGGCCGGTAAGTTTGAATTTCTTTTCTTCCTAATTGCTTTGGTTTTTTTTGTTTTTTTTTTTTTTTTTTTGAAATTAGTTAATAGTATTTTAGATTTATTCTAATTGCTCTGCACACATATTTAGCAATGAAAGTTATCAGGCTGGCTGACAAGTAGGTTAAGATGATGGAAAACCTAATAGATCCTGCTGCATTGCTGTCTCAAGAGGAAAATGTACTTAACCACAAACTGACTACAGTTAGACTCACACTTGGGAGAGAAGGATCAATGGTTCCAGACACTACTGAGCAATTTCTGCTCCCCTATATGCCTGTATCATCCAACAATCTCCAGACAGCTGAAGTGCTAAAATCAACAAAGAATGTGGTACTGGGTAAACCTTGTATCAGCCACTGCTTCTGTGACTGCAAAGACCTGTCACTCACACGCTTATTACGAGACATTAGCAGGACCAGAGGTGATATACTTTAAGGCAGCAGGATGGATATCCTGCTACAGGGCTCCTGTAACCACATGCAAGCAGCTACCTTTTACAGGCATTTAAAGATCTGACACCAGGCAGGTGAAGAGGGTAATTTATGTCATGTCCAAATGTCTAAAAAATATATTTTAAGGCACTTTTAATCTTGGTGTCTGAGATGTGCTCTTCTGTAATAGCTGTTTCTCTCCACTGGTCATAAAGGTAGTCTACGCGGTTAGAGCTGGCTGACATAAGCCCTGTCTTGGTTCTCATATGCAGGATAATGAAGCCAAACTATCTTGTTACTGTGTTTTAACTTCTACCAGCTACTCAATCACTGCGTTTGATTTGCATTTAAAGCAGGTTGGTATTAATGTCATCTATTTACCACGGGCTGACTTGAGACCTGTTCACTTCTGATAGCTGCACTCCCACTATGTGTCATGGGTTCCTACAGTGGACAAAATGGCTAATCTAACTCCAGTGTGACCAGAGGAGGGTGGGCAGAGGTCCCTGGTACCCACTCCAAGACAATTCAAACCCCTGAACTAAGCAGTCACTAAGAGAAATACCCACAGTACCCAGGAATTTATAGGAGGTACGCTGTATACAGCCCTGACAGACAATGCCTGGAATCCAAAATGGATACAGTTTTGCAATGCAGAACACTTCATAAATCTACCAATGTACGCACTGCTCAGAAGCTTGCTAAAGGCCATGAAAATCTGCACTGAATTTGAGTAAGTTTTAGATTCAGTCTTTATTAAAACTGGGCAGAGCACCTCTTACATGTAGAGTTGAGTGTGGTCAGTTTACAAAAGGCAGAGAAGATCATCAGACCCATTGGCAAAACATTTGTTTGGGTGTCTCTTAGGGTTTTTTGGTCTTTTTATTTGAGACTGGGAAATGAGAAAAAGTAAATGATTCCCAAGAAAAGGAAAAAAAAAAAGAGGGAGGGAATGAGCATGTAATAGAGGGAGAAAAACCTGTGGAAATTAATAAGTAAAAGGCTACTGTAATTTAACGTACACTATGATTTATACACTTGACAATTTCTTTATAGACCAAAGAGAAAGTGCTGCCTGCACAGAGCCCATAATACAAATTGAGATCATCTTGACATGAAAGGCACCAATTATAGGGAGAAACACTGAGAGAAAAATAATTAAGTTTCCTCTCTCCATCTATGAAACAATTTTTTATTTATTTATTCTTTAAACATCGACATTCTGGGAGCAAAGAAGTGTCATGGTGAGCAAGAAAAGGCTAAGTGGGAAAATAAAATGGCAGAATGATGTACCTTCCTCAGTCAGGGGAAATGCCTTTTTATGGAGAAGGGAATTCAGATGTTCAGGCTCATTGCTAGGAATTGTCATGGGTTTAGTATCTGTCCTGTCTTGGTGGATTCTGAGATTGTGATAGGAAGAATAAGATTTGCCAGTTAGGAAATAGGATTAATACCATGGGTATCTGCATGAGATCGTAGGCACTACAGACACAGCTGCAAGGTTTTATTCATCCCTATCACTAGAAGTCTTCAAAAGAGATTTGGCAACACAAGGAAAGCCCTAGGTAGGCTGATCCAGCCTAGGTAGGCTGATAGACGGACTTGATGTACTCTGTTAGGCTCTTCTCTAGGATGCCCTACACCTCTGTCCATTACAATGGTCATTCTTTCCTCTGCCCACTGGTGATCTTTGTGCTTTCTTTTGAAATGCGACCATGACTCCTTATTCTATATTAACCCTGTTGGGCTGCCACAGTGACAAAAGTATACTGATCTATTATTAGTTGACCCAGAAAGTGTTTATCTACTCCCTCCTATCCTTTAGGACCTGACGAAAGATTTTTGTTCTCTATATATACTATGAAGATTCCTGACACCATGGTACCAGTGCTTAATAGTTACAAACCCATTCTAAATCAGGACAACATATTTACCCTAATTCAGGACAATATATTTACCCTCATTCATGATACAGAATCCAATCTGGCCACAAATTTACTTTGAAGTGCCTCACTCAACAGTGGTGCCGTAACAAAGGCGTGCTGAGGACCATGGAAACACAGAGGGATTTAGGAAGGAGACAAAAAAAAAAAATTAAATAGGGGTTCTGGTTACTTATGAAAGACCTAATTTTTAAAGGAGTGGCAAGTGAATGGCAAAGCAGAGTTTTACTCACAGCTATGTTTCCAGTGTTGACTCAGGCAAAGCTGATGCCTAAGATTCCCTGTCTGTATTGGAACTATGCACAGTGTGTACCACTACATCTGTGAATTGGCCCTATAACAGGAAAAGGGATTGCCACGAATGCCATAAGCACTTTGGTTCTTGGAGGATATGGAATGTCAGGTTCTCAATTTCCTTTGATCCTTTGAACATTCTTCCCTACCTAAAACCACCTTTACTTTGTGACCTTTGCACACCTGGGACAAGATGATTGTACCCGTTAAACTTCATTTTGGCTTTTCCTTCCTTTTGCCTAAAACCAAGCCATTCAAATAATGCCAGATGTCATCCTCTCACACCAACTTGCCACTTGCCCCACCTACCTCCACCCCCAATCCTCCCTGCAAGTAGAAACACGACATCATTTTTCATGTCCAATTACAGCCACTGTGGTGCCACTGTTAAAAGACAGCACAGGTACTCCTGTCAAAAAGGGTTTGAATTACAAGAAGCAATGAATTACAGCAAGCCCTTTTTCAATTCTCCACAGAAATGAAATGTCAGAGCTTGCCACTGTATTTTTCTCAGCACCATCAGCTACAGGCCACTGCAGGAATTAGACAGGGGACAGACGCTTTTCTGCATCATGATTTTTCTTTTCCTAAGGTTGTCATTTTCTCCCCCAGCAACCTTTTTCTGCTCCCTCTGGCTTTGAAATTAATTTAGAGCAGGTAGAAGCATCACCTGGGAAAGAAGAGTAAGAAACAGAGACAGCTGAGTCCTCATTATCTCCATCTTTCTTCCTCTCACTGTTCCTACTACACTTTCTTTTCTTGTCTTACTCACTTTTACATTAGTCATTAATATATCTGGTGTTTCTAGCTAGGACTAAGGTTCTACCAAGCTTGAGAATGGACAAACACAGAAATAAATAGAAGAAGAAAGGAAAAAAACAAAAAAAAAAGATGGAGACAACCTGAATAGCTTCAAATGTGAAAGGAAGAAAAAGGGAGGATGAGACTAATGAAGATCGATGAAGTGCTGTTAATGGTTAGCAAGATCATCTTTGAGGCAGAAAAGAACCATGTTGAAGATAATCTACTGGTTGCATTTAAGGAAGTTTAAGGAAGAAGTCACTTCAGGAGAAAAAAAGTTATTGTAGAGCTTGCATGATCTGTAAGGCCATGGAAGATCACCACATTGATCATCTCTCTAGTAATAGTCTTTACACCTCTTCTTAGAAGGCGTAAGAAGTTTGAACACTCCTTGAAAACAGATTAGGAGAGGTGATTAAGGCTTTGTATTAAAAAATGCAAGGAAAGATATTCAGTTGCCCAAGTTTCCTGAAGTTCCCAAAGATCCATTCTGAAATAGCGTAAAAAGCAGGTGTTAACCTTATGGAAGGCCTGTTTCCAGATCCACATTGGCCCTGTGGATGAGTCTGGATGTATCACTGCAACAACATCTGTGTCTTTCTCAACCTTCTCAACTGCCTTTTTCTCAGCTTTCTTTTCTGTGCAATGAAGATAAAGGCACCCTGAAGGTGGTTGATGAAAAAAAATGTATGTAAATGTTGGTGTTAAACAAGCAAGCAAGTAAACACACAAACAAACAAACAAACATTCAGTCATTTCTATGTCTGGATTATGTAGACAGATACAATGTCAAATAACAAACTCTTCTTGCAGAGAGATGTTCTGTCTCTAAATCAATGATGAAGCACTGCTGCAACCTCATCAGAAAGGATGGGATGCTGATGTGGCCTAGAAGGTGTAAGCATAACAAGTGCAAGGTCCTACACCTGGGTCAGAGCAATCCCGGGCACCCAAACAGGTTGGGTAGAGAAGAGATTCAGAGCAGTCCTGAGGAGAAGGACTTGGGGGTGTTGGTTGATGAGAAACTGAACATGAGGTGGCTTCAGTGTGTAGTCACAGCCCAGAAAGCCAATCGTATCCTGGGCTGCATCAAAAGAAGTGTGACCAGCAGGTCGAGAGAGGTGATCCTGCCCCTCTACTCTGATCTTCTGAGACCTCACTTGGAGTAATGTCTGAAGTTCTGGTGTTCTCAACATAAAAAGGACATGGAGCTGTTGGAACAAGTCCAGAGAAGGGCCAAGAGGATGAGCAGGGGACTGGAGAACCTCCCGTATGAAGACAGGATGAGAAAGTTTTGTCTGTTCAGCCTGGAGGAGAGAAGGTTGCGTGGAGACCGCATAACAATCTTCCAATATCTGAAGGGGGCCTATAGGGATGGTGAGGAGGGACTCTTTATTAGAGACTGTACTGACAGGACAAGGGGTAACAGATTCAAACTTAAACAGGGGAAATTTAGACTGCATATGAGGAAGAAATTCTTTAGTGTAAGGGTGGTGAGGCACTGGAATGTGTTGCCCAGGGAAGTTGTGAATGCTACGTTGCTGGCAGTGCTAAAGGCCGGACTGGACAGAGCCTTGGGAATCATGGTTTAGTGGGAGGTGTCCCTGGCCATGACAGGGGGTTTGGAACTGGATGATCTTAAAGTCTTTTCCAACCCTAACTATTTTGTGATTCTATGATTCTATGATTATTAGGCACTATTGCATCTTTGTAGATCCTGGCTAGCCTCATGGAAGAAAATCACATCCCAGAACAGCTTGCTTCCTAAGGAAATCTCCAGAAAATAGTTACTTGTTTCTTCAGTGTGAGAATTTTTCTGTTTAAAATCTTCCCTCTGAAACACTAAAGAGGAATTTCATTTTACCACTTCTGCCAAATTTTTGGGGGTTTGCCATGAACACAATAGTAATTTTTCTGAAGTCAACACAGCTATTTATATGAGTCCTGGCAGGAATGTGTTTGTAGGATCAGGTCATAACTTTTAAAACATTGAGCAAAACCTGCTGTGATTGAAGACCCTAAGGAAATGCAAAGTATATTAGTGTCAAAGTTGGAAAGGACAAGAAAATCACCTACAATCAAATTGTGTGTAATTGCAAAGTTCAAGTAAATCTCTCTGTACCTGATTCTGAGTGACATAATTGTATTACAGTGATCTAAACTAGATAGCCATATGAGTGAATCCAAAGCAACCTCTTCTCTCTGAAGAAAAGAAGAAAACCACCCAAAAAGCAAAGCCAGGGTCTCAGCTCAGGAAATTTCTGTGAGGATTACAGAATCAGGAAAGCTGCTTCAACATCATTTTGTTAAACAGCCAGCCTTCTGCATACTGCAACTGTGAGGCATAGTGCTAAAACCTGCCCCCACAGGAACAGAGTTAAGGGCTGTGGTTGTATGAATTGCCATGTGATTACACATTAAGCATACTTGTGTGTGGGCAGTACAAACTGACACAGTGTGGGATTAATGAAGGAGCAGATAGAAGAAATATTCTAGGATATTTGGTGAAAATCACATTGGCTTGCCTTGTGGGAAGCACTCAGTAATAACACACTGCATCTGAAATGACTATTCCAAACCTTTTCTGGGTAGTGGACTCTAAATTCTTCCTTACCACCCTCTTTTCCTGCCTGATGAGATGTCTGTCATAGACATGTACACAAATAGATGAGAAGACCTGAAATGGGAATGTATGAGATATGGAAAAAAAAACTTGAGGGGTCTGACCTTTACAAATCAGTCAATGTGCTGGTGCCTACCCCGAGAGTGATTGCTGCTGGCCATCCCTGAACTCTGAGAGTATTTTCTATATATCATATAAAAGACATTATAATCCATCCATCTAACTATTGATTCATCTCTCCACTTGTCTTGAGTGTATACATGAACCCTAAATTTAGTTCAGGTTCATGTGTAGAAGCCTATGGTTTCAAATCCAAATCTTTCTCCCTACAAAACACTTCAGGCTTGAGTTAGAAGAAACAGCTGACTTTTTAATAGCAAAATAAAACCTTTCCAGTACAACAAATACTTTGGTTCATACGTGGGGAAGCTGGGCTTGTAGTGGTCAACATCACGGTGCCTGTGGTTTTAAATGAAATTTGGAAAGGTAAAGGGAGAGCTCAACCCTTGGTAGGTTTGAGGTCAATAAAAGGAGCAAAACAAAGGATGCTTGGAACAACAAAGCCTTATTTTCCAAAACAAGAGAAACAGCACTGCTTATAAGTACCATTTTCAAATACAAATCTGTGAGTGAAAGAAAAATCAGGAGATCCCCTTGAAGCTTTGGGCAGCCACACAGTAAAAGTAGTGTTTCACCTGCTAGACCATGCCACCACACACATTGTATACCCTAAGATACTGATGCCCTACACATCCAGATGGGTATT
>JASSUY010029146.1:0-22666 GCA_032466535.1 Forpus xanthops
GAATGGGTTGCCCAGGGAAGTTGTGAATGCTCCATCACTGGTAGTGTTCAAGGCCAGGTTGGACATAGCCTTGGGTGATATGGTTTAGTGTGAGGTGTCACTGCCCATGGCAGGGGGGTTGGAACTAAAGGATCTTAAGGTCCTTTCCAACCCTAACTATTCTAAGATTCTATGATTTCCCACATTAATTGTCATACATTTCAGAGTGTGTATAATGTGCCATGAGCATAAATGTTGATGAGTTTGGGCTGATTTTAACTGAGACATTAACTGTACTGTAGATAAACAGATTCAGAATAGCTATGACAGCACTCAATTTTTCAAATCAGTACGGAACGATGAGATTATAGCCAAATATTTTCTATTACTATGTTTAAGCGTTTACAATTACAGAAGTTTTTTCATAAGTAAATGCAAAATTACTGCAGCGATTCTGAGTATTAGCGGGATTTGAAAGCCTTTAATTAATTTTGGTTGCATTGGAAATAATCATCATAATCTGAGAATAATAAAGCAAATCAGTCCCTGGTAAGCATCCCATAAAGTGGGTCATAGTACATCTGAATTAAGTTTTGTCTCTTTCTGTGGCATTTAGATATCCCACGAAAAATCTCCAAAAGGCTAACAACTGTAGCAGGAAACACAGATTACAGGCTGCATATGCTACCCAGTTACATGGACAGAAAAATACCTACTGATTACATGTGCTATGGACTAGGTTTTACACTGTACACCTAGGTTAGAAATTCAGTTGCTGCTAGGGTAGAAACTGATCAAGTTCTCTCTTTCAGAATTCAGTTCAAAATCCCTTCAAGCACTGTCTCCAAGGAACATATTTCCTATTTTCACTTGTACTATTCAAAAATCGAAAGCGAGGATTTACATACAAGGTACAAAATAATCTACTGAATTCAAATTAGTTTCCACTGGGTAGATATCAGAGAGGCATAGATTGAATGGTTTGGGCTGAAAAAGACCTTAAAGATCATGTAGTTCCACCCCCTGCATTTTTCAGCTTAAAGCCATTCACTGTTGTCCTGTCACCCTATAAAAAGAGCCTATCTCTTCCTCACCAGCATTTAAGGTAAGCATACTGGACAGCCTTTCTTTTTAACAAGCCAATGTGACATAAACAGGGCGACTGAACAGGTAACTGCAGCTACAAAGGGCAGAGCTCTGAGCATTTGGAGTGATGAGGCCAGCCCTTCTGACAGCACAAGCACCACAGTGAGCTCAGTATCTGGCAAGACACACCCTGAGTTAGGATGACAAGGGAGGCAGAAGCATACAAAAACATTAGGAAAAGGTGAAGAAAAATGCATTACTTTCTGGGATGAGATGGGGAGTGCAACCATGTGGGTATCTATTCAGAGCTCCATCTTGCAATATCATCTCTATTCAGAAGCCTGATGTGTTTTCTGATGACCATGGCATGAAGTGCACTGCAGGCCTCCCAAAAAGCCTTGGTTCTGAATGAGGCAGAGTCCAAAGATTTTGGATTATCCATTCTTTGTTGCATCTTTTAGCTCTTCCCCACTTTTTAGCTCTTCCTTATCATTTGGTGGAGATTGGTCAGCTCACGTGATGTTTAGAGTCAGTTTTACAATTTGCAGGTGTTGGGGTTCATTGCTGTGTATGTTCAAGTTCTATGATTCAGTCTTTCTTCCATGAATCAACTTACACTTGTTTCAGACTTCACACTAAATATTTTGCAGCAAAAAGCCTCCCAAGAGTGGAAGCTAAAGTTTAGATCAAAGTATTTGGTACTCTCCTTGAGCATAAGTTATATTTCATAATAAAGAAAGGTGAAGTGCTTCTTAGAAAAGTCCCCAGGAGGATGGTATTATTTGTATGCTTTTTCCACACTCTCTCAGATTTCAATATAAAATCCTAGAATAGAAATCTTGTTTATAGGAATCCATTGGATAATTCAAATAAACCAACAAAGAACAGAAAGAGATGCCAACAACTGGCCTCTTTCAGAACATTCTTCGGATGATTAAGCATCCATCAGCTTTGAAGTATAGTTTGGCTGAATCAAAAATTACATTAATGTTGTTAACACCAAAAGGAACTATTTCAGCATGTCAGAAACGTATTGGCTTTACAACAAGATCAAAGCACAAGACAAAACAAATCCCAACATTAGAAAAGGTTCTTCACTTTGACTGAATCTGGTGGATGTAGAACAGCTTTGAGAAGAGAAATAGGAGCTGCGGAGAAGATATTCAGCTGTGAGTTTTACACTGTCTACACGAGTCCTTGTTTTTGCCAAAGAGGTGGCCATTACAATCAGCACTTTTAGATCATTGATCTGCTATTTGACTTGTTTTCACTGTAAGTATTTTAAGAAGGACAGATTTAATCTGGGGACTATTCAAGTATGTTCCACACCTCAGAGCCTCATTTTACAGTTTTTCTTGTGAATGCAAATAAACCCCAGATATCTCTGCTGTGGATCAGTTCAGATTGATTTTAGCTTAACTCTGATTTATTTGGCTCAGCCACGAAGCTGCAAATGTATTCAAATAACCTTAAGAGTCAGAACTTCACTGACGTAAGTGAAAAACACATGTATATCATAAGCAGGAGTCTCGCTGTCCAAGAGTTTACTCTCTAAGGAACAAGTCAGGCCTCGGAAAGGTTCCTATCTCTGTGTTGTAGAAACACACAGGGAGTTTGTGTAGGAACTAGGAAGGAGCCTAGATTACTAGTATCCTAAATCAGTGCTCAAGCCACAAGCTCTTCTCTCCCTGCTGCTCAAATCTCCCACTCCTTTTCTGCAGCAAAAATGCTCTGGTTCTAGTGGTTAAAGGCTCTCCTCCCAATTGGAAGAGCACAAGAGACTGTTAGAGACATTAGCTCAGTACTGAGATTAGAATCAAACAGAGGTTCTGTATTCAGAAATAACCTCTATAGTGGGAACAAGTTCACCTTTTCAAAGTCAAGGAAAACTCATCCACCATCACCTGCTGTGTGCATCTGCTGTGTCATTGAGTGTTTCAACTACAGATTGGGATTTGGAGGCTAGACTTGATTCAGCATTGATGAGGAATCTTCCCTGAATAAGCAGAGTAGGCTTCAAGCTTATAAAAAGTGTCATGCTGGCCTTCTGAGACAGGAAATTAAGAGGTGAAAGGATTTAACTGGCTTTTAAGATAGTGGCACCAGGTGGAAGAATTAAATGAATCTGATGTTGTTATGGAACCTCCTGTATAAATGTTGGAATTAACAGGAGTGTGAAAAGCTCTGAGAAAGATACAGGATGTAGAAATGCTGTTCAGGGAGGAAAGCAGAGGTGGGTGAGAAATGATCTCAGTGTTAGCATTGTGTACAGCACAGTGGGCATCTACATTCACGACACAGCACTTTGCTCTCCACTCCCTGGAGTGGGTGCCTCTTGGCACTTCTTGCTCAGGGTGAGTATCATCATTCCCAAAGGAAAACAAAGGCAGGGAGAGGTAAAGACCAACATGTTTAAAACTGGCTGGTGATTTCTGGTGTGTCTATTTCTGCATGTCTAAAAGGATACCAGTCTGGTTTCCTTAATGAAAGACATGACTTTGATGAACCCCATGACTATCACAAAGTGTGGAATAGTCTGCTCAGCATGTACAAAAACAAGACCCAAAGCGTCTCAAATGAGTACATGGGAAAGGTTGGTCTCATATGGCACTCTTACTCATACAGAAAGTCATCACCATTGCTGTTTCCTTTTCTAAATTACACTGAAGGCATCTTTCTTCTTTTTAAATAATAGATCTGATTTCAACATTCCTTATCACAGCTTTGTAGTCACATTTGAATACAACCTCTAAGTCATCCACAACTAACATGGAGGTACCTGTGGTGTTGTATTTGCTTCTTCCTGACATTTGGATGAGTAAACTCATCCGTTTTGATAGGGAAGATGAAGAAACTCCATCTTCCCTTCATGTCATGAAGAGCTGTGATTTTGTCTTTTGGAGATGGGTACTGCAGCTCTTCTGACAGCACTACACCCACCCTCTGTCTTCCTGAGTTTTGTGCTGCCTTCAGTGACAGCACAGATGCTGAAATCAAACTGCTTGGTGACTGTCAGGCAAAGTGGCCACAGAGCACTGCCATTCTCTTAGCATGGATTTCAAGCTCCTGACTGAACCAGGCAGAACACAAGCAGGCTGCCTGCCCCAGGTCTGGATTTTCACAGAGCTGCTTTGGAAATGGGCCGTGTCAGGGAATTCAGAGTGCATTCCAGAACACTGATACAAATTCTGGTGCAGCACCTCCCTTGGCTCAAGTGCTTACATTGGCTCCATCACAGCACATTGGTGTTTCTGCTGTTTTTTCCCTCCTCTTTATATTGGGACCACAATTTGATTTCTATTTGGGCAAATATCCAGTCCCTCATGTGGATTTAGGAAAAGCAAATATAGCTCCAGAGATACCACAGACATTTGGAAAACCTGTAGCTTGCATTCAAATGCATGTTTGTGATTTTTATTTATTTGCAGTGTCCTCTCTTCTGTAATTCTCTATTGAGTAATGCCTTTCTGCCAGGCTAACTTCACCCTGACAATGACAGACCTTTGAGCTGCTCTCTTTTGTTTCTCCTTCCTTGACTATTGGATATCATTACGCGAGCTGTTAAACAGCAGCTGTACTTCAGCCCAGCCCTGGATGAAATGATCTCCAGGCTCTATGTGGCCTTTTGGAGACAAATACAGACAGGCTTAAATGGATAGAGCTTATCCATCACCAATAGTCAACTCTGGCTATCTGTGAGGGTTGCGGTATGACTGTGTTTCAGGAAGACAATTTTTGACCAAGAACTTGGCCTGCAAAGTTCTGCTGCTCTGGAAACACAAATTAGTTATGTAAAAACATCCATGATATGTATGGGAACACCAAGGTGATTTGGGTATAACACGGCAATGGAATCGAAAAAGGAGCATGATTCATTAACAAAGTGAAAGACCTTGCAGACTTTAAGAAATAGTTAACTCCTGAAGCTCTTCTTGAAGCAACTGACGCTTGTATGATGTGGAAGAGGGGGGGAAGTTACAAAGAAGAAGAGAAGATGAGGTGGTACTAGTTACTGTTATTTCCTTAATTTGAGGTCTGTGCTTGAACCTCCCTGATATATAAAAGGACTCCTTTGCTTTTTTCCTCAATTTACTTACAGTTCTACTGTACAAGAGGAAAAATAAAGCCCCAGGGTTTTGAAAAGCCACAGTGGTTTAACGGCAGATTTGCCTTAAACCTGCCTTGTTTGATCAGTAGAAAATCCCTGTATGAATTCTCTTATTTCATTTATCTTAAAGTGTAATAAACTCTTCAGTTACTGCAGAACTGAAAATCAAGCTGGTTGGAACTAGTTTAATTAAATCAGTTCAAAACCTAATTTAAGGCCTGATTAAATGGTGTTAATGCAAAGTTAAATAAACTAAATGCCAGCAAAGGCTATTTTAGGGATGGCCACTCCTGCTGAAGGGGAAGGAATTTAAAACAAAGTAATGTACTTTTAAAGTCAGTAAAATAAACTACTCTAAGTGCTTCTGTGCAGAGAAGCTTGCAGAAGTATGACAATGGATTCTTTGAAAGGCTGCTGCTTAACATGAGCACAAGTGACATTTAGAAACAGATAGTGATAAAGCCTTGCTATATTTAAAAACAAAAATCAATATAAGACACTTTTCATCTCACCATCAAGGGAGTGAAAAACACATCTTTGCCTATATTCTCTCACATTTCTTGCCATTGCTGCTACATCTGTAGCTCCAGCAGTGGGAATACTGCTCATGATATGACTGTGCCAACAGAGACAAGCTGGGCTGAACATGAGTGCCGAAACAGTGTGGTGAAAACCAGCAAACAACGTGGCCTCCAAACTGCTCTGGTAGTGTCGGGAGTTTTGCAACACGAAACATTTCACAGCCGAGTTCTCCACAGAAGGCTATATGAGCACCTAATGTATTTCATAGCAATCAGATTACGATAAAGATCCCTTTATCACACAGTGGAAGGGTTGAGGCTGCCGATGTGCCTGTCAGGCAGCAAACCCAGCTGCAGAGACGTCTCTGCGCAGGTGGCCTCTGCCCCCTAGCGTATACAAGAGGATTCTCTTTGCAGGCGGTGGAGAGGGACCCCTTCGGAATACAGTCGGGAAGGATTTATTTGAATATTAATGTATAACGAACATTCCTCACCCACGTCCTCCCCATGATGACTACCAGCAGAGTGCCTAAGTAAATTATACAGGTTCATCCTTGGACCTGTTGGAGCGAGTGCCTGAGGAGGCCACGAAGATGCTCTGATGGCTGAAGCACTTCTGCTCTGGAGACAGGCTGAGACAGCTGGGCTTGCACAGCCAGGAGAACAGAAAGCTCCAGGAAGGCCTTAGAGCAGCTCCCAGTGCTTAAAGGGCTGACAGGAAATCTGGAGAGTCCCTTTTGACAAGGACATGTAGGGACAGGACAAGGGGCAAAGGCTTTAAACTGACAGAAGGGGGACTGAGATTAGACTTTAGGAATAAGTTCTGCACTATGATGGTGCTGAGGCACTGGCACAGGTTGCCCAGAGAAGCTGTGGCTGCCCCATCCCTGGCAGTGTTCAAGGCCAGGTTGGACAGGACTCAGAGCAACCTGCTCTAGTGGAAAGTGTCCCTGCCCATGGCAGGGGGTTGGAACTGGATGAGCTTTCAGGTCCCTTCCAGCTCAAACCATTCTGTGATTCTATGACCTGCATAGTTATGGGGAATGCCTTGTTTTGTCTGTCATATGCATTTTAAAAAGATGCTAGACATGCATTTTCCCTTTTTCTCAGGACTGACCTCATTTCAGTTAAAGTCACTATTGATTTATCATTGACTTGAGACAGAGCAGAGCAGTGCTAACTCACAGTTTTCCAAGTCACATGAACAGGTCTGCTGACTTCCCAGAGCCTGGAATTGTCTGAAGGATTTGTCCCAAGATCTGGAAAGCCAAAGAGATACCAACAACCTTAAAGGCACAATACTGCTTTTCAGGCTAGTGCATTTGTCTCCTAAGGAGGTGTTTGATTCTTTAACAAAACTTTATAATATATTTATATAAGGAGGAAGGAGAACTGTCTGACTGAGACAGTGATTCAGAGGGCACCAGGGCAGCTCTGCTCCTGCCCCCAGACAGGAATAGGCACATCCACTGGAGCAGTCCTGCTCCTGCTTCATGGGCCTGCACTTAAAAGCAAGACTTCATTTGCATTGCATTGATTTGGATTTGTCACTGATTGCTTTCTAATTGTACACTTAATCAGATTTAATTCCCATTCCCTTCTCACTACCTTGGCTTTGTCTGTTTGAGCCTAGTCTCATGTTTAGCTCATTTCTACATACATTAGAAAGCAGTTATCTACACATCTAACACATCAACACACATCTTCTATGATGCTGTGGACCCTAGAATGAATGGATCAGGAGATGATTTCACATCTATGCAACACCATGGGAGACATGTACAGAATGAAAGTTGTACATTCACAACACAACTGGTTAGGATCCCCTTGTGATGGAGGTGTGCCCCAGAAACTCAGATCAATAGTCTGCAGGGGACTTTAGCTCCATATTTTCTTCCTGGTTTAGACAGAAGGATATGCCATGCTCTTCCATATTGGAGCATAACTCTGAACTGTCCAGTTGGATCTGAAGCTTCATAGATACACCAGTGTGGGATCACTCTGTATAGGTGTGACACCAACATGTGATACCCATCCACAGGCGGCACATCAACATGAACCCCTGCTGCTTGCTAAGTGATCTTATGAGTGAGCAGATCTCCTTCGGTTATGAGAAGAACGTTTACTTTGATGTTCAGTAACAACTTTTCCTTGAGGGACTGCATTTACAGAGTTGAATCAGCTGGGCAAGACTCTTGGAAAGTACTGTCTATTCTAGCATAAACCCTTGGATATGCTGGCCCTGACCCTGTCCATACCTTCTGTGTAAGCATGAGAGGTTTTGATGTTATTTTGACAGATGGTGTTATGCCTGTTTGCCTTTGAAAGTCAAGGGAGCATCTCAGTGTTTGAATTTGTGTCAGCAGCCCTATTTCTGTGTATTATTTATACCTCCTGAAATAAACCAGCCACAATTCCTCGGATATATTTGGAGGATTGTAACAGTTTATCACCAAAAAATACCTAGATCTCCTACTGTAAATATCCAAGTACTAAAATGGAGCACGTAAGAGCAATCCCACAGAAAGTCCATGTGTAGTTCAGAGCAACCATAAGCCTGATGACAACTGCTTCTGGTGAGAGACACTGATCTCCCAAGTCAAAAAGCTGGGATGCAGCTTGTCACATGCTTTTCCAGGAATGGGCATACTTGACATTTTCTGTGAGAGATCCTTCAAGGAGATAACTTCACATATCTGTCTAAAAAAGAGAAAAAGAAGAAGAAATGTTTTTGATGGCTGTATGAATGGGGGCTTTGCTGAAAGGGTCTTTTAACTTCGCCTCAGATCAGATGCTTCTTGTGATGCAGCTAGGAAAAAACACATGAAGGGACATCATGACTGAAAGAGTACAGTTGTAACTCTGAAGGAGACTGAAACAACTATTGGTCTTCCTATAACCTACTTCAGGGTACAGAGAAGGATCACTGAGTTAAGCTAGATTTTTGCCTCTGAAAACTACAAAGGAGGCAGGTAGAATGTGCATTCCCTGGGTTTCACAGACCCTCAGTTCTTGTGCTTTCAGGAAGGACAGAGTGAGAATATGGAAAGAGGCAAGGAATTTGTCTCAACTTCAGGCCTGTGTAGTTCATATTAATGTAATCATCATCCAGAGTCCTTCATACTCAAGAGCAGCACTATTAAGAGAGGAAAAAAAGCTGCAAGTTTAGCTTCCAAAGCTGCTGAGAAAGGCCAGCTGGGCTTGTAAAACCAGTTCCCATCCCTTCAGCTGCTAAAAGAAAACAATTTACCTATTGCCTGCAGAGATTTATGGCAGGGCAGGGCTTTCAGTGCAGCATGCTTGTTGCTGGCTCTGTGCTTCCTCTGGGGAGGCTCAGATGGACTGGCTGGCCACCAGCAAGGCAAAGAGCAGCATAGTTCACATTGTCAATGCCGTCGCTTTGAAGACGTGAAGTATTTTAAAACAGATGATATTTTTACTATTATCACAAATTTGTGGCAGATATGTAAGGCTCACATAAAAGGGGTGTAAACCTACTGTCAGTTGTCAAAACTGCTCCTCCTAATATTTAACAAACTTGACAAGCAGCTGAGCACACAATGTGCAAAGGATTCAATCCATCAGAGAAATTCCCATTTAAAAAGAACTCCAGATAGATCTAGTGTCCAGTGGAAAGGAACTCAGCACAAAGACCAGAGATAGACACAGCCTTTGAGAGAAACCTCTTCAAAGAGCTCTAACGCTGTGCTAGTGAAGAGGGCTGCCAAGCATAGTTTATCAGTTTCCTTGGCTCACTCGACCTTGGCAAGGGACAGCTGCCAGGCTTTGAGAGGCAGCTCTCTGTGGGGTGCTGAGGAATTTTACATGTAACTTGTTTCTGTGCACACAGTGGCTCAAAATAAGGGTTACAGGTATAAGGAAAGTGTATCACTTGTCACCAATATTGTGCAGGAAATTCGGGGAAAAGAATGTAACAGCCATCTTAGATCTGGAATCTGCAAAACCCTGCATTTTCACCAATGATATACTGGGGGGCAGTTCACTTATTGTACCTCATGTCTCCTTCATTGTCACCTTACCCTCCATTCCTTTTGTACGCAGGACCACCACGAATGGCACGAAGCAAAGCGGGATGTGAAGCTCTGCTGCAAATCCTCCCCGTGCCTGAGGCTCTCCCTAAGTGACAACAGCAGCAGAGGGAACTTTACCATGACGCCAGTTCGTGTCTCTGCCTCCACAGATGATGAGCAAGTGCTACAGAGCTGCCAGAACCTAAATTTCACTAAATGGTTGCTTGATAAAGCAATGGGAGCAGCAGAGGTGCAGGAGCGATCTGTGTGCTGACAGAACAGTTTCATCTGTCTGCAGGATTATCTTGCTTACTAACATGCGAGGTTTCAACTTCAAACAAAAAGGCTCGAGCTCTGAAAACATAAACTTCTCACACCCGCAGCAAATAACGCGAAAGTCCTTGTAGTTTTCCTTTGTTCATCCCTGATCTATAAACGGAGCCGAGGTCAGACACAACTCCAAAGAACTATTCCGTGGCCGTTTCCTCTGTTTCTCTATTTACTCCTCTACGCTCCCGTATTATCTTTCATTCCAATCAGGATGTGCACTCTCGCATAGCTTTCCCGTTTACTGAAGGCTGTGGGTAAACATTTAAATGCCTCCAAAACGCCGGTGGCTCAATTACAGTGCCTGTAAAAACGTAAATTATGGGTGTAAAGCCAGTCACTTTCAAGCGAATAGCTTAAATCCGCCGTTCACCGGCATTAAACACCTCTTGCGGCCAGCCGTGAGGACGGCCGGTACCCGTGAGGAGAACCAGGGAGCTCGCTGTTAGGGGTACACCCAGAGTTTCCATACAACCACTCACGGCAGCAGCGGGCCAGCCGAGCTCCAGTGCTGAAGGGACGAGCCCTGACAGCAGCGCTCAGAGCCGCCGCTCCTTCCCCGGCGCTGCTCGGCAGCAGTCCCCCTTCCCTCCGGCGAGGCGCGGCCATCCCACTATGGCGGCTCCGCCACGCCCGCTGCCTCGCCCTCAAGAGGGAGAGGACGGGGAGGGACGCCCTCCTATTGGCCACCCCTCGTCCCGCCCTTCCCTCCCATTGGCCACCCCTCGTCCCGCCCTTCCCTCCCATTGGTGGACAGGAAGTAGGAGGCGGGGCGCTCGCTGAGCGGCAGCAGCTGGGCCGAATCGGCGGACGAGCTCGTCCTCCCGGGCAGCGTTGGGGCCGGGGGGAGCCGAGGCCAATGGGAGCGGAGTGGAGCTCGGCTCGTGCGGCGCCGGGAGCAGGTAAACAGCGGCGGCCGGTCGGGGAGCCCCGGTGGGGATTGGCTTTGGCCCTGCCCCGCCGGACTACCGCGGGCTCGGGTTGCCCTGCCGCCGGGAGCGGACGGGCCCTGGATGAGGCGGTTTCGGTGTCGCCGCGCTGCTGGAGCCGTGCGGGGCCGCTGCACTCCGCTTCGCTCCACGCCGGGCCCGGCATAGTGGTTGTGGTGAGGAGGGAGCTCCGGCAGGCTGGCTGGCTCCTTCTGGGGAAAGTAGCAGCTCTGTGTGTACGTATGTATATTTCTATATGTGCACCTGTTATATACGTGCATATACAAATATCTGTTTGTGTGTGTGCGTGGGCATAAATATGCATGTATATGTCGATATATTTCTCCTGGGCGGTGGCATTCCTGCCTGGAGCCCAGGATTTGGTTCGGAAGTGCTGCCGGCACACCTTAGGCTTTAAGCATTAGAAAGGACAGCAGGGGAAAGGCCTCCTGCAGCATCTCTGCCTGGCGGGGGGGTTCTTGTCTTTTTGTTTTAAAGTGCTTGTTATTTCCTTCCCTTCCCCAGCCGCTGTGGGGGGTGGCCGTGCGCTGGGGCTGCCGGGGCAGCTGAGCCTGACTGGTGTGCGCATAGCAAACCCTGGGGGAGGACGGGACATCCAGGGCTCCGTGTCCCCATATGCTATTTAGATCACCCAGGTAGGGAGCAGGAACCGAGCCCCAGCGCTGGTGTCCTTGGGTGTCCCCGGTGTGTCACTTATGGCAGCGGTAGTACAGATGCGAACAGCTGCTTCTGCGTGTGAATTCTGACCCAGCCTTTGCGGCTTCGCTGGTGTCGGTAGGTCTGCAAGGCTGTGGTGCCTCGGGGCTGAGGTGGGAAGCTGACTGCTAGTGTGTTAAGGCTTAACGCTGGCAAAATAATCCTCCTGATCCTCCCTGGGAGGGTCTGATCAGAGCTCTGCCAGCAAAATAGCCCTCTGGGGCCATGTGCTGTGCCCTTCTTGTGGGAGTAAAGGAAGCAGTGCTAGCTCAACTGTGTTGGTGTGCCCTAAAATGCAGAAAGAGACTACAGATCTCTACATCTTCCCATAATATCTTGTGGTTTTTTTCTGTGTTCTGGGGCTGAAAGTGAATGGCATTTGCAAGTTCTGTTTTGGGCACTGAGATGATGTGTTCCAAGTCCCCCCCTTATTTTAGCTGCATGCACACCCTGCCATTATTTATTGGCAAGAACCTGGAAATCTTTCCTTCTAATTTTGGCTCCACCACTTTGGATACCTTAGAAGTTTTCTCCTCTTCATACTCCCAACAGCAGTGCTTGCTACAGCTGAAACTTCAAGAGAACATCAGGCTGTCACTGTCAGCCCACAGCTTTCTCTTGATCTAAATACAGCAAAGAAAAACTAATTCTCTTAACCTAACTGCCATCCATTATAGCGCACATATATATATACATATATCTAACAAAAACCTCAGGAATTTTAACTCTCAAGTGGATTATTAAGTATTCTGCCAGCCTCTAGCAGCTGTTCTGTGCTGTGTATTATACTAGTATTATCTATGATGGATGAAACGTAAAGCAAAGGATTTAGGTTTGCTTGCAGCACAGTGATGCTGCAAGATGAAATTAAAAGCTATCTGAGGCTAGATCCTACTGTTAGTGTGAGTTGGCCCTGATTAATCAAAATCCATAAAGCTGATTTATTGCAGCTGAGGACACGTCCTTGCACAAAGGACATCTGGAAGAGAGAAGTTGTGACTCCTGCTTTCTTGCGGGCTTCACAAGACTGCTGTAAAGCAGGAGTTGCTGTGTTCCCACCTCAGCTGCTCTGTTACAGAGAACACTTACTACTGACCTAGTTTTTGTCACCTTTCATTTTTGCCATCTGGTTTTTGAGAGTTTGGTCTTTTGGCTCTTAAACATTGTATGTTTTTTTCTGGAATGGGACCTAATGGTTTGAATCCATCCACAGAGGGGACAAAAGGAAAACTTTGCCTGATACCCTGCAGCCAATTGGGCCAATTTTGATGATGGTTTGGGGCATGCTGTTCAACTACTGTATTTACTGTATTTGATAGACCGTGCTCTGTAGCTTTCTGTGAATATAGATACAGCTTACATTCCCCTCCAGCCTGAAAGCCCCTCCTGTTGCTACAGCCAGAAAGGAGCATGTGTGTCTCAGCTGTCAGTGCTTTCCTTTCCTGACCTTTCATTCCCCCTTTTCAGCTCAGCCTAGGAAGACACAGTCAGTGTGCACAGGTGTATTTGATGTTACCTGCAAGAGCAGGAAAGAAGGTTCCTGTGTTTTTCATTATGGGAGTATCCAGCATCCTTGGGAGGCAGAAATTATCTCCACAAGGCCCCTTCCCTCAGGTTAACTGGTGAAATGATAATAGGAAACAGTGTGGCTTTGTAATACCCCTTTCTCGGTTACCTGATGCTCTGTGGCTGCCTTTCTGTCTGGAAAGAAAGCCCCCAGGACAAGGCTCTGCTCAGCTCACAGGATGCTGCTGTGCTGGCCACATGATTGTGAGAGTGACCAGGCTGTCATTCTGCCCCTGGAAGACACCGTACTTAAACCAAAGTTCTCTCCGTCAGCCAGCACAGCCTTGGTGCAGCTCTGATGAACAAACAGGCAAACTCCCTACTGGGTCTGTGGGGGAAGAGGAGGAGGGCCAGTGTTCTGACCTCTTTAAGCCATATGTCAAGGACTCCTGCTTAGCTAAAAGCTGTGCTGCCATAGGTGCTGCAGGCCTGAGGTGAGGGTGGGCTGCTGCTCCCTCTGGGAGTGAGCAGAGCAGAGGGCTTGCTGCTGTAAGGCTTGACCCTACTGGAAGGGGGATGGCCCAGCCGACACTTGCTTTTGGTCATGTGGGCATTGGGGCTGTTCAAATAGCCAGCCTAGGAGCTGGTCCTGCTGGAACCTGGCTCTTTAAAAGCAAAGGAAAACAGTGCCTATTGTCTTCTCAGAAGAGCTAGACAGAGCACCTGGTTTTGGCATCAGAGAGACTGAGGGTGATGGGACAACCCTTTTGGAAGGATCATGTATTTAGGTCAGTTTAAGGCAGCTCTAAGTACAGTGTCTGAGAATTTGTAGAGGGCTTGTTGCTATAGGAGCTCCTGTAGAATCCCAGACATGCTGGAGTCTGTGTCAGCCCTCAATGAAACCAAAGCCTTGTAAACAAGGGACAGTAAAGCTGTGTTCAGGATCGAGTCTGCTTGCTGACCAGAAGTCTTGTTGCATCTTTGCATTTGTCCATATCCTTGTCGAGAGAAAACATGTCCAGCTTAAAAACGTCTGTTTTAAAACATGACATTCTTTTCGATGTAATTGTGTAGGTTAATAATTAGCACTGTTTTTGCTATTGGTTTAAGTCCTCCAGTGAGCATAACTAGGGTGTTGAAAGTAGGCTAATTAATTGGCTGACCCTTCTAAATCCTCTGCAGAATTGCTGTGTTTATACAGCAAAAATTGTGTGTCAGTTTCTTAAATACTGGGAGAAAAAGTTCTCTGATATTTTCATTGAGTTGTTAAAACCTAAATATTGGTACCAGATTATCAGAGAGTAAATCTTTACTTATTTCTTCCCTGGCCTCTGATACAGGCAGAAGGTTTTGAGAGTTACTTAAATTCCATGGGTAACAGATCCTCTGCAATGCATAACTTTGCCTGTTCACAGACCCAGAAGCATGTCACGATTGAATGACTTCATATACCTGCCTTCTTTGAAGGCCTGAATCATGTAACTGAACCAAAATCTAGGCTCTCAACTGTAAACTGTGAGCCCTCATGTGCGCAATTAAAGCGTATGTTAAGTGCCTGGAGTGGAGATTTTAGGCTCTAAGGAAAAGCAGACAAATGTAGGTGTTATGCAGGTCACTCAGTAATACTGCAGACAGGTTTGGCTTGAGGGCTACCCCTGCATTTGTTTCCTGTAGCTGCACCACTCTTACCACTAAAAGAGGAACAAAGTGATGTGCGAAAGCTTGAGGAGAAGGCAGGGGAGGAGCAGGTCTCTGACAAACGTTTCACTTGGGCCGATGGAGCTGACATTCTAAGATGTCTCGAAGGTGCCAGATGTGTTGAGGAGGTTGTGAGAGAAAGGGGGATGTCCCACTCCTCCCTCTTTCCTTCCTCCAAAGTGAATTTCAGTCTCCTCAGTGAGAAGCAAGAGTATCTCAGAGATCTCCAAAGCATCCACTCTGACCTTTCAAGCTGCCTGGCACACAGCAGCTGTACTGGTCAGACCACAAGTGCATGATTCAGATTTAAGTGACTGCATCCAAATCACATGGCTTCTTCAGCTTCCTCTTCCGAGTTGGATGTATTTCCCGAGATGCATGGGCTTGTGTGAAATACTGCAGAGAACTGTTCTTGTAGATATTACAGCTTTACAATGCTTTAGAATCATAGAAACAGCTGGGGTGGAAAAGACCTTTAAGCCCAACTGTTACCACAGGACTGTCAAGCCCACCACTAAACCATGTCACCTAGGGCAAGCTGATCTCCCCTTCATGGCTGCCCCTCATGATCTCCAGTCACAGCCACACCTCATCTATCCCCTCATAGTGGCCTCATACTATGTCTCTGCTGCCCCTACCCCTCATGGCCCATGGCCACTCATGATCTCCCCTCACAACCACCTCATCACTCCCCTCATGATCTCCCCTCATGCCTCATGACTGCCACACCTCTCCTCTCATGATCTTTCGCATGGCTGCCTCTGCTCTCCCCTCACAATCTCCCCTCGTCTCTCATGGCTGTTCCTTTTGTCCCCTAACAATCTCCCCTCACCTCTAATGGCTGCCCCTCCTGTCCCTTCATGATCTCTCCTCATGATCTTCCCTCATGTCTCATGGCCAGGTCTCCTGTCCCTTCACAATCTCCCCTAAGGAGACAGGTTTTTCCATTTCTACAAATCTCTCCTTATCCATGGGCAGAAGGAAGAACTGCTTATAAAATTAATCTGGTTAAGAATGAGTCAAACCAGCACATAACTCCTGGTTAGTGGCTTATGCAAATCTGAGGCTCTGGGTTACTGAGAAACTTCTGCTATCTGTGATGCTTGCAGGAGTGCTGTGTAAGAGCTGAGCTCTATTAGCCTTCTAGCAGGCAACCAGCATCTGAGGTGAAGCTTTGTTTGGCTGATGCAAGTCTTACACTAAGCACTGAGAAACCTCCTTTGTGGAAATCAAGGTATACTAATGGGAGAAGGAAAACAGAGGCAGCGACCGTGAAAGCTGGGGCAAAGAAAAATGAGTATTAAATTGCTTCAGTGCTGTTTCGTGCTGTTCTCCCTGACTGTAAAAGTCACAGTGACTTTAATGGAATGGATTGTTGTGCCTGGAGTGACAGCAGGCTAAATCAGCTGTTAGAAGGAGATGGAGTTACTCAGTGTGCTGTAGCCTCCCTGTGTCCCCTCTTCAGACTTCCACTCATTCGCACTGCAGCGTTCACTGTTTCTCTTCCCTTCTGCTCTGTTTGTCTCCTCAGCCTTGAGCAGCGCTTGGCTGCACCCCTCCTGAGTGCTCCCTGGGAAAGCAACGATGATCACATTCATGAACAACTCGGACAGCGAGGAGGAGCCCTGCAATGAGAGAACATCCCTGATGTCTGCAGAGAGCCCTCCCGTGCCCTCTTACCAGGATGGCCTGCAAGCCTCAGGAGCCGGGGAGGCGCAGTCACATAGGGTAGGTGTGCATCCTTCCTGGTGAGTGAAGAAATGGGATGTGGAGATAGATGTAGTTCTGCTACACCTAAGACCAGCAGGATGGCTTCTAGGATTGCTTTGGCCAGTGTTGTTTCTCACTCTCAGCCAGCAGCAGTGGAGGTTCCCATTTCCTCCACTGAGACTTCTTCCCCCTTTTAATCTCCATATATACTCCTTCCTTTTCCTTCCATTTGGTAATGATACAACTTTACAGATGCAAACTTTTAATCAGGACCTGATGCACATATGACTTACAGGATATCCTTTTCAACCTCCTTGTTTTGCCAGAATCCCTTTGTCTGCTCTGGTCAAATGCAGAAATATTAGGACAAAGTCTAGTCCTGCTGCCAGTGAAGGGTAAAGCAAGCACAGCATTGCTGTGTGGGGAGGAACTGGTCAAGCTTATGCCACCCCAAATGAAATTTCCTCTAAGTTCTCGGCATCTTGCCCTTCTTGTGCATGTGCCCATCTGTATGGCACTTGAAGAGGCCCCAAGATATTCAGTTTTGATTAAAAAGATCACTGCAGCTTGTTTGCAATGGAACTTCTAATTGTACTGTTCATTTGGTACCTCTGTTATGAGCCAAGTTGGTATGCTGTGGGGGCCTACAGCAGTCTCACGAAATATGATGGAATAAAACTGTGAACACAAAGAAGTGTCTCACATACTTGCTAATCTTTCTTTTCAGAAGAGGCGAACAGGTAGCAGCCGTAGCCCTAACAATATTGCTGATGGGGAAATGTCTGACCCGGGTGTTCCAGTGAGAGGAAGTGCCTTGGAAAATGAAGAGGAGGAACTGACTCTGAAATATGGAGCAAAGCATGTAATCATGCTTTTTGTGCCTGTCACCCTTTGTATGATTGTTGTCGTCGCCACCATAAAGTCAGTGCGCTTCTATACGGAGAAAAACGGGCAGCTGTAAGTGGGGTCTTCAAAACAGCCTCTGAGTACATGGTATCTCTAGTGTTACACATAGGTTCCACATACACTCTGTGTATGCAGAGTGCTTCCTTGGCAGGTTGGGAGAACCTTTACACAGCTAAAGGTGGCTGCGCAAGTGTACAAAGATCTTACTAAAGCATGCTACATTCATCTGTGTAAGTCCTTCCATACCTGCATTATGCTGGTGAATTAGCACTGTCATTAGGGCTCCCTAAGTGAAGCCTGTGAGCAGCGTAATAGTCATAGAATCTTAGAATGGTTTGGGTTGGAGAGGTTAAGATCATCAAGTTCCAACCACCTGCCATGGGCAGGGATACCTCACACTAAACCATGTTCCCCAAGGCTGTCCAGTCTGGGCTTGAACACTGCCAGCGATGGAGCATTTACTGCTTCTCTGAGCAACCTGTCCCACTATCTCACCACCCTCACAGTAAAGAACTTCTTCCTTATATCTAACATGACCTTCCCCTGTTTATGTTAAAACCCATTACCCCTTATTTTATCACTACAGTCCCTAATGAAGAGTCCCTCTCAAGCAATCCTTGTAGGCTCCCTTCACATATTGGAAGGCTGCTAGAAAGTTGCTTTGTACTGCAGCATAAAAGTCTGAACTCCTCATCTGCTCACTCACTTGCTGGCAGCGATCAGGGAATAGCATGTTCATTTGGATGAGTGTCTCATTTCCTGATGATATTTCTGGTTCTCACAGACTCACGGTGTGGATACATAATTCATACAGTTATGATTGATACTGTTCATGCTGACTGTGCTTGAGAGCACTCCTGGGGCTCTGACTGTGCTTTACATGTTGGGTGGACAAACAGGGACCGTGGTCCCTTGAACTGGACCAAAGAAAACAAAATGGGGGGTGAAGGGTGGGATGCAGGATGATGCAAAGGGGTAAAAAAGTCCAAAACTCCTACCAAGTGTGGAAAGAAAGGGATGTAGCCTTTTAATTATTCTGGAGAGGATCCAAAGCATGCAATAAAAATCTGTGGCCTGGAGAGAAGCTACTAAAATGAAGTCATTTAAACTCTAGGTCTCTTTGTTTAGAGCTTTGCCAGCCACAGCTTCTTGCATGAATGTGCTTTTGATAGAGACCACTAATCTTTAGTTGATATTTAACTGGAGCCCAGCCACTTCAGAGGCTACCTCTTATGTTTGCTGTCCTTGGCAGTCCTGCCTCCCTTTCTTTCTCACACACAGAGGGGCCTGGCTTTATCTTGTTGCAGTTGGTTAGAAGTGAATATATACACTTTATATGGCTTTTGCTTTATACTGCAGGATCTACACCCCTTTCAGCGAGGATACCCCATCTGTGGGCCAACGTCTCTTGAATTCGGTGTTGAACACCATCATCATGATCAGCGTCATCGTTGTAATGACCGTTTTTCTAGTTGTGCTCTACAAATATCGCTGCTACAAGGTAAAGTGTTCATGCCAGAGCCTTTTCCACCGATATGCTCTGAGCTTGAGTTCAAGTGGAGCTTGTGTGTCAGTGAGAAATGCAGGCTCTGCACTGGCTAGTGCACATTTCAGTCACAGTAAAAAGCATCTTGTACAGCAGCCTTTGTCAGAGGTGGTAGAGCTGTGCCCCTGAATATGCTTTGCTGGCTTTTTGTCATTAATGGTAGGCTTTTAAAAACCAGGCCTGCTACTTTGTGTTAGTCAGGTCTGAGTCTTCTCCATCTGATCAAGGAGGTTTGTGGTTTGTACATGTGGTATAAGTACGGCATAATGTGAATGCTTCTCTTGGGAAGTTTCAGACAAGCTTTGTGGGAACTGCTGTTCTTCCTGCCTGTGGAGGCTGTGGTGGAAGGGACAAGGCTTTGAGGGGAAAGGCACGTTCAGGTTTTGTGGTGCCCAGGGAGTTGTTCTATGTTGTGCCAGCCCAGCATTTGAGCACTGGCCACTGCTGTGTTTTAAACTTGGCCCTGAGATGGACTTATTGTACAATCTTGGGCAAATCCCTCCTTCTCCTCTTCTCCACCAAGCAGAGAATGTGCTCACCTATCTGATCTAGGAGCCAGGGTACGCATGCTTACGGAAATGGATAGGAAAGAGGCTAAAATACCCCTAAAACCCAACCAACAAAACCAAATGCCAATGAATAGAATATAAATCAGAGTTTGGGAGAACTGGGAGCAATTGGCTGTGCCTCCTCCCTCACTGGCAATGGGGAAGGCAGTCTTTGGAAGCTGGAGGAGGAGTGCAGAAGGAGACTGCTGGACAGTAAAAGCTCTGTCAATAGTACATGCAGTAGCCACTGCAAACTGCATGAGGGATAACGGTCCATTCAGTCACTGTCTCTTCTTGTCCTTGATAGTTCATCCATGGCTGGCTGATCCTGTCCTCTTTGATGCTGCTCTTTCTCTTTACCTACATATATCTCGGGTAAGTGGGAATTGTGCAGTTCAGAGTGCAGACAGTGCCCAACTTGAACAAGAGCCATGTCTCCCCTTCTCCAAATGGAGGTTCAAGAATCGTTAGTATCATTAATTAAATTAAATTAAAAAGTGGCAAATGAAGTCTTTAATAAGCAGTGCCTTCTTTAGAAAGTGGTACACAGGCACTGAATTAATTGTATGTTGAGGAACAAAAGGAAAGGAACTTGACATGCTGAGTTCGTTGTTTTTCCTTTTCCTCAGAACTGTATTGTTTCAAGCTCATTCCCATAGCTCCCAGTTTAGTCACAACCAAGCTTTTAACCTGCAGGTGACACTTTGTTAAAACTTTTCAATTTTAACTGAAACTTTTCAGTTTTAACATCATGAATCTGGTGCGATGACTCTTACAAGGCTTCTTTGCTGCAGATGGTCATGTAGCTGCCTGCCTATGTTCGGTTAAGACTTGAAATCCTGCCTGCAGAAACCATTGTAATCACTGCTGACCTCAGGACTGAGGCATTATGGTGACTGCACACATGGCATGTTCATCTCCTACAAGGAGGAACAGAGAGCTAAGAGCAGCCATTGGCCACAAGGCAGGCTCTCCTTTCATCTTGAGATTTGCTCCTATCCTGCTTCCTGTTTGTGTAATAGGAGGCTTGTTTAACTTTGGCTAATACAGTGCTTTGTGTGTCAGCTGCTTTTATTGCTTAGCTAAATTTTCTTGTATTCCAGTGAAGTATTGAAGACGTACAATGTGGCCATGGATTACCCCACTCTGTTCTTAGTCATCTGGAATTTTGGAGCTGTTGGGATGATTTGTATACACTGGAAAGGTCCCTTACAGCTTCAGCAAGCATATCTTATTATGATCAGTGCTTTAATGGCACTGGTTTTCATTAAGTATCTACCGGAGTGGTCGGCATGGGTGATTCTAGGTGCAATCTCCATCTATGGTAAGTCTGGGTTGGGACTCTCAGGTGTGGCTCATGGAGAGGTTACTCTGAGGCAATCTCAGGACTGTGGATGTCATTCAAAAAACAACTTTATGGTGCTAACAGGTTTAGAAAGGAGCAGAGGGGCAATTAAGTTGACTCCCTGGCTTGTCTCTTGCTAACTTCTTCCTGTAGGTACTGTACTCCTACCATGTCTTTCAAAGGGAAATGAGAAGTTGGGGAAGTACTGAACCACATCTTACTGCATGGTGGGAGTGGTTGGATTTTTATCAGTAGCAACCTGATAGTCTTGCAGGTTCCATTTGTGGTTATCAAGAGATTATGGATTTTGGTATGAGTAACAAGTTTCAAGAGAACTTGCAGAACAAGGGATAGCTGGGAGGTAACATTCAGATTGGTGAAGAGCTATGATGGAGGAGAGAGGGTAGGCAAAGAGGAACTTCAACCATGTGAAAGAGTCAGTGTGTGTAGCAGTGGGTTGCAGGATGTGAACAAAGTACTCCCAGTCTTCATCTAATTAAATTTAACACCTTGATATAATGCTGTTATCTACTTTCAAAGTAATAATGTGTTCTTCTCAGGAGGATTTTTATAGGATTAACACAATGAAAACTCTTAACTGCTACACTGAGGTTTGGGGAATGGTATTTTAAGTGAATAGCATCTTCAGGGACTTGAACAACAGAAATTGCCATTCAGGAAATTATCCAGTTAATATTGATAGATGTAATTTTGAGGGGAGAATAGCTTTTTAATGATAAAGAATGTAAAATATGCATGATAGTTTGAGATGAGATTGTCTGGCCTTTTTCTATTTGCAGATCTGATGGCTGTTCTCTGTCCCAAGGGGCCACTGAGAATGCTGGTAGAAACTGCACAGGAGAGAAATGAGCCTATTTTTCCAGCATTAATATATTCCTGTAAGTAAGATCAGAATGTTAATGTTTTTAGCCAGATTAAACAGTCTGTTTCTGTGTCAAACTGAAGAGCACTATTTTGGTTACTTCCTTGCCCTAAGATTGGTGTGTATTTATGTTCTGGAACAGACCATTTATAGAAAGCCATCTTTATCAGTTACAATAGTGCCGACTCTAATTAGCCACAGGAAGCCTCCATTTGCCTCATAGGATCACAGAATAGTTAGGGTTGGAAAGGACCTTAAGATCATCTAGTTCCAACCCCCCTGCCATGGGCAGGGATGCCTCACACTAAACCATGCCACCCAAGACTCGCTCCAGCCTGAAGCTGAAATGTTCAAAACCAGATTTATCCTTTCATGAATGCAGTGCAGAACACGCCCCTTTCTTCTGCATACAAAAAACCTGTGGCAGATGGACAGTAGTCTTTGCAAAGTTCTCTGATGAGATTATGCCACTCAATACACTTCTACCTTGTGCATACAGTTTATAGAGACACTTTTAACGTGTGATGAAGTTCCGTTCTTCTCCTAGCCCCCTCTTGCTTTGTACACTATATGGACAGCAATGCTGTTCACTGTGTGGCTGCTCACTTTGTAAAAGGCTCTATTGAAGTATTGCTCTACAAACAGAATCAGTTATCTCTTCCCTGGCTTTCTTGGGCTGTTTAACTGTGATGGTGTCTTGTGTCCTTATCCAAAGGTATATATGTACTTAAGATAGGTGAAAGGCAGACAAGTCAGCACTCATGGGGCCTGGACTCAAGTGATTTGCAGACATCAATGACTTTTGCATTCCATCAGTTGTAAGGAG
>JASSUY010029146.1:29422-56302 GCA_032466535.1 Forpus xanthops
TGCTATGAGGTCTCCACGCAGCCTTCTCTTCTCCAGGCTGAACAGCCCCAACTCTCTCATCCTATCTTCATAGGGGATGTGCTCAAAGAAGTGCTGTTTGCTTTGACAGCTCATCAATGTCAGTGTTTCAGAATGCAACATGATGCAAGGTTTTTGAGAATGCAGTAACAGAGAGATGCAGAGTTTCATCTCTCATAATAGTTTTTAGATAAGGCTTTGAACTACGCATTTTTAAGGTAATGTTTTTTTCCAGTAGACTTGTTCAAACTCATGTACTTTGCTATTTAACAAGGACATCATGAGTGCTGCAAACACATGTAAGGGTTTTCACAAGTTGTGTGTGTCTGTTTGCTCTTTGTTTAATTTTCTGTCCTCATTTCTCACATTAGCCATGTTTGGACTTAACAGCTGCAGAGCTAATTATTACTAAAAAGTATTTCCTTTGGAAATGTAAATCAGTAGAGCTCTGCTGATTTTTAAGGTTTATGTGAGAGTTGGGTTTTCTTCTTTTTATTTTTTGGGTATTTTTTCAAGTAGTCGTGGGGCCAAATCAGAATGCTGCAAAGATGATTCTACTTTTTGCATTGCATGGTGGAGAAAGGGTGTGAATTATTTATATGTACTGGAGGAAAAATCCTGCTTGGATTAAAAGGGTTGTAGCATATTGTTAGAAACAATTTATTTCTGTGAAAGCAGAGTTGATATTTGAAGGAAGCTGGAGGAATACCTTCAGACATTGGAGGATCGCTACAGGAGCTGCTGGGCTGCTGCAGATTTGTGGTTTTCAAAGATTGGCCTTCCACTGAGCAATGCTGTGTAGCTTTATTATTGTAATTTAAAAAGAAACTGAGCAACAGATTCTGTCAGTGCAACAAAATGTATTATCGTGGTGAGTGACAGGAATATATCATGTACATACTGGAGTGGTTTTAATTGTGTAAAAGTTCATATGTGTTTATTACAAATATATACATATTCTCTCTGTGTTTATGTGTGAATATACACATGCACACAAGTTTTAAAATTATATTGTCTGATTTCTCATCTCATTGGCCATTTTCACCTGTGCATAAAGCGAAGTTTTGTTCATGATGTTAATACTGTATGGCCTAAGATGTGGAACTGGAGAGGGCAGGATTTACTTTATTCCCTAGCTGGCTACTACATGAGATACTGACTCAGTGATCTGACAGCCTGAATGAGCAAAGCATTTGTCTGTCTCCTGGGCTCATTCACTGAATTCAGTTTGGTGCATGCTCTGCTCAGCTGCAGTCTCTTTCACCCTGAAGAGATCCCAGTGTTCCCACTGATGCACATCCCCCTGAAAGCACTGCTGGCAGGTAGACTCGGGTGACACCCCTCTTGATACAGGTGTGACTTCAAAGCCTCAAGTCCTGAAGGGGGTGCCATGTGTTGGCATTTTCCTACATGATCCCTGTCACACCCACTCCAGTACGAGACTGGAGATGCAGTCTGCTTGCAGAGGGTGCACAAGTAGCAACACAGTCATAAAGTACAAGAAACACACCATTCCTGGCAGATACTCAACGTCTTATTCATAGAACCTAACTTCATGCTTTTAAGGCAAGTCCCTCAGAGAAAAGTCAGACTGTGATAGAAATGTCATCTCATTCTGGCTCACATAGAGGAAGGGACACGTTTGCAATATGAGCTGTCTCAGCAAGAGCCTTATGAACACTGCATAAGCTGTGCCAACTTCTGTTAGTAGATACAGGAAGGTCATAGCACGTGTCTGTCACAGTCAGGGAAAGGCAGGAGTGTTCTACTCTCCCACACCTTCTTTGCACCAGTTGCTAGTGAAGTCTCCCCTATGGGGTATCCAGATGAAGTTGGATAAACTTCATCTGTCTCCCCCATTCATCCAGATGAAGTTAGATGAACCATCTTTCTGAGTAAATGGCACTCACTGACAAGACTGGTGAAGACTAGCTTGAGACTGCCTTTGCAAAACAATTAGGTCTCTGAGTAATTTTCTCTGCTTTGTTCTTGCCTTTTTATGTACTTCCAGTTAATCACAAGGGTGTTTTCCTTTTCCTTCCTTGTTACCAAATTGTGTTTTGGTTTACATTGAATATATAGTTACTTTTATTTATTGTTTCCCTCAGTCCCTGGTCTCCCTGTTCATGCATTAGAGATGCTCCTTGGCAGCCTCGGGAGGGCAGTATGTCCATATGAAGAAGTACCAGCCATTTTCAAGTGCTCTGCTGTGTGCCCCTTACTTTTAAGTGAGGCTGAAGGCCCTATAGTCTTCCTCATGGCAGAGAGAAAGCAGGCACCTCACACCCCAGCACAGCTGCAGTTTTGGCACAGCATAGGACATGCTTTGAGTGAAAGTGAGCTCACACTGTGCCAGAATCTATTTAAAGATTTCAAATGCGATGCCATGTTCAGCACTGCAGCTCTGGGTGAGGTCCTGCTGTTGCGTTAGACACACTATTTTGTTTGGGTTGTGTTCCCCCCCTATTTTTAGAAGCATTAAGCCTTAGTTTCAGGCCTCAAACCCCCAGGCATAAGTCAGGGGCTCTTCCAGACATCGCTAAATAATTTGCTTCAGGTTTGCTATAGCCCATCTTTTCCCAGTCTAAATTGAAGACATTTGCCCTGAGCACTGGAGGAGTTAAGAGAATGTGAACTGTTAACTTCTCCTTTGTGCAATACATATGTGTGATGGGTGCCCACAAGCACAACACACAAACATACCCCACAAGAGGTTCAGCACTATTTATGGCTCAGTGTTACAAAGATACAAATAAATTGAAACACTGAAGTGGAAGTAGGTAAACTCCTTAATATAGAAACCTGAGACAGGTACAGGGCCAAGTACTTGGAATGGAAGTTTTCCAAAACTGGGAACTGTTGGAGTCCTATCAAATGCAGCCTGAACTAAGTGACAGCTCCCAAGGGCAACTCAGGATTAGGTCTGTGCAGAAATAAAGAGTATGAAGCTTGGCACTCCCAAACTGCCTTGCCAGGCCTGAAGAATGAGAAGGGAGTGGAGTAGGAAAAGCATTGGGCCTATTTTCTCGTATATAATTGTTTCTGTGAGTTCAGGGAGACCTTGGTCACCCTGATATAAAATGTAACTCCACAGCTAACTTGCATTTAAGCAGACTAGAAGTAATGTAAAAAGTGTGAGAGCAAGTGTGGAAAACTGGTCCAACCTTTTAACTTATGCCATGCCATCTTCAGTCTTTACAAAGTTAAACAGAAGCAATTACAATTCTCCCTGAATTGAGCTGCAGCTATTGGTAAAGCTGCATCTATTTATAAAAGAACCCGAGCGTGCATTCAAACCCGGCATAAAACAAGCAAGATCCTTGGAGTCTAAGGTAGGTATTCAGGATGATTTTTAAAGCCACCTATTCAAAGCTTTGATGTACTGAGGGAGTGTTAGTAGCAATAAAATGCCAGCAGCATTAACAGAATTATTCCAACAGGAATGTCTTACCCTTTCATCATGCCAAAACAGACATGCCCTGTCTGTAAGCCCCTACCAAATACGGCCTTTGTGATATTCCAGGAAGATCAAATTTGAGCTATTTTTGTTCTCCAAATATTGTGCTAATAGTCTCCTCCTGAGTGCTGCATGCAGGTTTCAATAGGCATGAAAACTGTTTGTCTTTCTTCTTTAATAAGGAAAAAGAAACAATCTGATTGCTGTCTCTGTGTGATTTGGGTGGGGAAGCTAAGAGCTGAAATGGCAAATACACTGAATGATCCCAGACAACACATGCTGCCTATTCAAACTCCAGGTTGTGCAGAAAACTAACAGGGAATAGAAATCTAGCAAATGTGTATGGATATAGACTTTGAGCTGTGGCTTATCAGCCTATGGAAGGACAGAAGGCTAGAAAAACCAAAACACACCTCAGACATGGGTAAGCCTACAGAAGAGGAGTGGGGTGCTAGCTTCCCTGACCAGGCTTGTTATGGCAGTGCAGCTTTAAGGACAGAAACAGGATGGGAGAATGAGGGCCAGCAGAGGACAAATCAATACCAAAGGCACTTAGCATGTAAACGGTTAGGTCAATTACTTTAGTACTAGTGTGTGTGTACACACTTCTTAATGCTGTCATGAAAGAGGAGTGCTGCTGCAGAGAACAGTGAGAACTCTGCTTTGAAAGCAGGCTATTGAAATGACAGTCATTGAAGCCCATGAGTGGATGGCAAAGGATGCACTCACTGTCCAGGCTTCATTGTTAGGTACTACATCTAGTGGGACTGCTGAAGGAAAAGGGCATCTCTGTGCTCCCACTTTGGACTCCTCCAGGCTAAAAATCTTCTTGGAAGCTCTGGAGTTGATGGGCAGTAAACCTGCACTGCTGGTTCTTGGTGCCACTGTGCCTGAAGGCAAGCTCTTTTCCCTCTGCACAGCTACAGAGCATGTTGAAATGACTGCTGTGCTTCTACTGAGGCTTTCCAAGCACCTCCTTAGGCATTGGGCTTCAAGGGCATGACAGAGCAGAAGAATGCCATCAGCTCTCTTTTACAGATAGGAGTTGGATAATTTGCTCAGGGTCAAATGAAGGGCTTAACCTGCATGTCTGCACCATCTCTTGATCAGTCATTTTTTCTAGAGGCTTACATTAACTGCTGGCATCTCCCTCTCAGCTGCACTCAGATACATGTCAGTCAGGGTGGTCTGCTACCAATCGATGTCTCTCCAGGTATGCAGACAGAGATGTAGATACTAGAGGTCAGATTATACAGTCCTTGGCTGACCTCAGGAACTGGATCAATAGCCACAGTAAAGCAGAAAAAAGGTCATTCAGTTTCCAAAAGTAGCAATGATCCTTTCCCCCTAGACTGACTGCTAGAAGTAAATCACATAATTGTTTAGGTTGGAAAAGATCTTTAAGATCAACAATTCCAACTGTTAACCCAGCACTGCCAAGGCCACCACTAAACCATGTCCCTAAGCATCTTTTAAATACCTCCAGGGATGGTGACTTCCTGGGCAGCCTGTTCCAATGCCTTACAGCCCTTTTAGTGAAGAAATTCTTCCTAACGTCCAATCTAACCCCCCCCCCCAGCACAACTTGAGGCCATTTCTTCTTGTATCACTTCTTACTTGGGAGAAGAAGCTGACAGCTCACTACAACCTCTTCAGGTAGTTGTAGAGTGCGATTATCATCACCATCATTAAGCTCCAGACAATCAAAACAGGGCTAACCCACCACCTCTCCTTCATGCCCATCCTTTCTGAAGAGTTTACAGCCATCCACTGCATCACTCCAGTTGTGTGTCATCCCCCCATGTTTCCATTATGGCAGCCAGTTAGTTTTCCTGCTGTGCAATGGCTTCCAGTTTCTTCTGTCCGTTGCCTGTGCTGTGTGCATTGTAGATGCCTTTCAGCTGGTTTGGGGGAAGAAGCCCGAATTCCTACATGACCATTTTCAGGCACTTTTGTGGTTTCTAATGCATCCTTGTGTCCTTGCTGCTGCATGATCTCCATCCCCTATCTCTACTGAGACAAAGGGCCTTGCTAGCACACTATCCCTCAAACACCAATTTATCCCTTTCCCCCTTGAAGTCTAGTTCAAAGCTCTTTCAAAGAGCCCTGCTAACTCCTGTGCAAAGATCCTTTCCCCCTTAGAGACTGGTGTTATCCTAGTGTTGTGTAAACCAATCCATGATCAAACCCCCCCAAAATTCTGCTGGTGACACCAGGCTGAAAGCCAGGTATTGATCTGCTGTCTCTTCTCATGCCTTCCCTCATCATTCCCTGCAACTGAAAGCATAGAGAACACTACTTGTGCTCCTAATCCCTTAACCAGTCATCTCAAAGCCCTGAAGTCTCTCTTGACTGACTTCTTGTTGCAACTTCATCACTGCCTACCTGAAAAAAACAATAATGGGTAATAATCACAAGGGTAGGAAGCTTCCTCTTGACATCTTTAACCCTGGCCCCAGGGAGGCAGCAGACTTCCTGAAGAAGTGGGTCCAGTCTGCATAGTAGACCTTTCTTTCCCTTCAGAAGGGAGTCTCATATGACAATGACAATTGTTGGGACTATCTATATGAATCACCTTCAGGCAAGTGGATGGAGTTTGTCTATTTGCCACACAGGTACTCAGAACCCCCCTGCAGCTTTCCCTGTCTCCCTCCCACATGCTGCTGTGTTTAGGAACAGTGAGGCAAGATCCATGAAGCCAGAACAAGGACTGGCTCTCAGGGCAGTGAAAGAAAACATAGTTTCCTGGGGACAATTCCAGGCTGCGGCAAGGTAGCTCACTGCTCTCCAGCTATGAGACATGGCAGTGCCGTGCCAAAAGCTGGGGTAATGGCTGGGTTTGGCAGCACACTTCACCATTAGCCACCAGAGCAACCTATGATAAACTTGCTTGTTCCAGTAAAGTGTTCAGAAATAGCCCTGTTTCTCCCATATTCCCTGGCTCCAGTCTGCCTTCCCACTTAGAACAACTCTGCATAAACTGTTCCAGATAACCCTCCTGTCCTTCATAAAAAGCTCTTTAGAACAGCTAAATGCAGGCAAAGGACTTGCTTCTGTTTGCCTAGCTTCAAAACTAATTTGCCATATTTACCCAGGGAGTGAATGGGTTCATTAGTTACCTTCTGCAAAGTGAATCCTGGCTGAAAGGACTGAGCCTGTGCAAGATCAATTGAGGTACATGTAATCAATCAAGTGGCGAGAGGGCAAAGCACTCATCAAACTGTGCAAACAAATGCAATTTACAATGAGCAGAAACAACTGATGTGCCTAGCTGAGAGGTAAAGAAGAATTACAGACTGAATAATGTTTAACCGAGTCTCACAGATGTGGGGAGAAACAGAAACTGTATTCTTGAGCTGCTAATCAGATTGCTGCACTGTTCAACTTCATCTCATCCAACATGGCTTTGCTCCATAGCCATAAAAAGCACTGCTGTGCAATAGAATTTGAACAGACAAGCATGATACTGTGAATGTTTTACTACATTAATTGCTGCAGTGGCAGGGGCAAGGTGCTTGTCCTTGTCTTACACGCTATCCAAAGGCAAGAACTAGTATCACTTTCTTCTATTTAGTGCTTCTATCTGCAGGCTCTCCAGCTGGCACTGTCCTTCTCTCAATGTACTCCATCCCTATGGGCTGGTCTCCAATTTCCCAAAGCACTGGTACCCACTTAGCACGCATGTGGCAAAGTGTGGAGATAGCAGTGGGTGACACGAGCTGCAGCTGAGCATAGCATGGTGGGTGGCACATGTGTGGCTGCTGCACAACTTTTTCTGGCAACCCTCTTGTGTGTAGCTTGGGCTTGCTGGGGCTTGTTACCACCTCATCTAGAGAATAACACCAAGTGTGGTTTTCATTCTTAAAATAAAGAGGGAAAAAAATCCAGGTATCTCTATGTAAGTTTCTAGTTTGTGGCAACATATTTGCAATGCTGCTTTTCCCCCAGTTGGAGAGAAACTAGTGTTATCCAGTGCCCTGAGCATGTGTGTGTGGAGGGCAGGGACAAACCCCAATGAAAGACAATGAGGCTGTGATCTGCCTCACATCCCTGAGAAAACCAGGCAAGTACCTTCTAAAATGCCTCAACCGTAGACTTGCTCCCTGTTCTCCAAATAATTGTTACAGATAACCCCAGCATCGGTGGCTTGCGCCCACCTCCTCTTAAAGAGTTCAGTCCTCAATGCTCTAGAGCTATATGGTATAAGCCACAAATACCCTGTCCAGAGCCACCACAGTCTGTTCTGGATAGGTAATAGCAGGAACCAAGAAATGCTTAAGCCTTAACCTTTGTTACCAGTGCTGGCCTCCCAGGTCTCTGCTGGTCTTTCCCCTGCAGACCCATGGAGACAACAGATCACACCTGTGGTTCAACACCCTTCACCATTGCTTCCCCAAGGCAGCCCCTCTCCGGGTGACCCAAAACAGGCGAGTGGTATGAACAGGGGCACAGAGAGGTGCCTGTGAAGGCAGATTTCTCAGCAAGGCAAAACCTAGAGGCAAAGGGGAAGGGCTTTGTGTCTTCTTCACCCTCATTTTTTCAATGACAGGACAAGACAGTCCTTCAGCAGTCCTCTCCATAGGACCTGAAGTCCATCTCTGCCCACCTCCTTCCAGCTAGGGGCCTTGGGGCCCTGCAACAGCTCCATGGGCATTCCCTGCTCTTTTCAGCTGTGCAGAGCAAGCCTGCTCACTGACAGCCCCAGAAGCCCTTGCCCTGCTCTCTGCAATGTATCTTCTTTGTAGACAGAAAACATTTGTCTTGAGAACTGCCACACTGTCTCCTTTTGACAGCACTAAATAATCTTAAAAATAAAGTACTCGCTGACAAGCTTGTCTCCATCCCTTTGCAGTGAGGAGAGAGGGAAAAGAAGGCCAAGTGCAAAGAACGCTTGAGTGCTTCAGGAATCAGAGCAATCCTAAGCATTACAGAACTAGCTCATCATTTGGATCCTATGATGATAGGGAATGTGCATCTACCACTGACTGACTCAGGGAGATCTCATTTCTTTACAAGGCTGTTGCTCTCGTTCTTTGCCATAAAGCCATATAAATAACATATGGTACCAACAGCGTCACTGAAACCTGCTGAAGTTTTGAAATGCCTACAACTTTACTAAAACCAAGCCACCTGTCCAGTGACTTCTACTTGAGCTGATCCAGTTCACCATCCCTTGTATTATTATGTTGTTGGAACACCATGAATCTATGTAGTCAGATAAAACATTCCTCCTGCCTTGAAGAAATACCCTCTAAAGAAGATGAGTGAACACAAGGCAAAACCACTTAAGAGGTTGTTTATCTGACCCTCAGCAGTTCCTTGTTGAAGGAGGACTGAGGGAAACATGTCCAGAGCAGCTTTTGCTTTGTGGTTAGCTGTGTACATGGGGGAGGGACTGTGACGTATATTTTATTGTGGTTGAAGAAACACCTTGGGCCTGTCCTATGCAAAAGGATTTCTGAGTGTTCTCTCAATAGCCTGGATGCTTGTCCACGTAATGACATGACCAACAGCTGCTTTTTAATTGAGGATCCATTAACTTTTTTTTCTGCAGGTTACTTAGCTGCCTACTAATTTCCTGTTGCAACGGAGCCCAAAGATCCTTCCAAGCTCCAGTTCTCTAACCCTTTTTTGTCCATAGAAGTTTAGCCACTGTTCCTCTCCATGTTCCTCTCTGGGAACTTGACCCAGTTTGTACAAGGCTTTAAAGAACCTTTCACTGGGTTCTTCAAAGCAGTCAGTGTCAAAACCGGCAGAGCTTTTCTTGGGTATTCCCTGACACCCACTAAGCAGTGAGCTGGTAGGAAGTGAGAAAACAGACTCCTCTCAGAAAACAGCCAACAGGAGGAGGAATGCAGCCCCTCCAAAAGGCTGACAGGACCATGCTGACAGCCCTGAACCCACTCTTCTCTGCACTCTTCCTCCAGTCCCACAGCAGAGCTGTTTGTGTACCTCATGAAATTGCATATTTAAGCCCTTCCTTATATAGCTATAAACAGGCAATATGAGGCAAAAAGATGATGGCACAGCTAAAGCATCTGCTATGGAGTCAGGACTTCCAGCTTCTACATCAAGCTATCCCACACTGACCTTGGGTAAGGACCCCTTTCTGACTTGCAAAATCAGGATGTTTGGAGAATTAAATCATCTGTAACAAAGCATCTTAATATCAGTAGAGAGAAGGCTCTGGGGAGGTGTGACTCATTAGTCATAATTTAAATTTACAATAATTTATATTTATATATGTAATGAGGATAGATTTATCATGAGGTTATTTATATATGTATTGAATTTATATTATCAAATTTAGCATACTTTCATTATAATTTAATAAAAGCTTGATTTACATAATCCTCATAGGTGTAAGATTCTTAGAAATATTCTTGTTTCTGGATGCAGCAGCAAGGATGTTGAAATCTGACTGAATCTAACACTAAAACTGACAGTTGTAGTGTCAAAGATGTGTTGTGACCAATTTCTTAATAATGTTCACTCTTGTTCTTATGGGTCATTAAGAGGCTTCACAAAATCTGGGAACTTGCTTCTTCCCAGGACTGCTCTGGCTTGCTGTTTAAATTCAGATCTGCATTGCACTGATCTGTAAAAGAATGCAGGCACAGAGCACAAAATTTAAATGAGATTTAGACACAAGTTAAAACTTTCAACCTGCAATAACCTCATTCTGCTGTCACATCACACTGGAGGCACGCTGGCAAAGGATGACAGCATTTAGGTTTTTGTGTAGAAGTTTCCTGGGTTTCTTCTCTCTACCCTGCTTGGAAGGGCTTTAATCTAGGAAGTATTTGCATAGCATATGCAGCAGATCAGCTCCTACACAAACTCTGGCAGCTGATGCAAAGTATAAATGAAGTAGGTGTTACTATTATTTTACCTACAATCCTGTGGTGAAGGGTACAAAACCAGAATGGGGCAGCCTGGACTGATTCCCACAAGATTCACATCTCCTCCCTCTGAACAAGGCACAGTTTGCACAAGGCCAGGCTGTAAATCTGTCTGGGATTTGGAAGGGATGGAGGAGTGCTCCATTCTCATTTCCTCTTGCTAGGCTTTCCCATTGTGTAAAGCATAATAATAAAACCTAATAATAATAATATGGAAAAAGCTAGATAGAGGAAAAGGCAATGGCATGCATAAGGATTAGGGCCCTGATGTGAGGGTGGAATGCTGTAAGTCTTCACAAGCAGAAAAGGAAGTTGAATTCTGACCTCCCAGAGCCCATGGGAACTGCTACCCATGTTACATGACCCGCTGATACCCCTTCTGAAGAAGAGGAGGACTCCATCATCTAATTCTGAAGTACAGCACTCTGTCCTGTCTTTCCTGGGGTTCAGGGATGTAAACCTCCTAATTGGTAGCACTAAACAAAAATATTGTCAGTATTTTCTTCTCTTTTAACATTTTTCTCCAGTTTCGGGGAGATCTCATATGGCTTTTGCCGTGGAACAATTCTCCCAGTGTTTTACACACAAGTTTGACTTTTATTTAGGACTGTGGACACAGGTAGGCAGCTGTCCCAACAGTTGGCCTCTGGATTGTGAACCCTGGGTGTTCTGCCCCTGTTCCCCTCAGGAGCTAAAAGTAACAAAAAAGGACATCTGCTCACAGCAGCTTCAGTCCAGTTTTCAATCCTACCTCCTTGCATTCTGAAGTGGGTGTGAAAACAGATGCTTCTCTCTTCTTTCGTCCAAACATAGAAAGAGTTAGCCTTGTGCTCCAGTTCAAGGGATCTTTTAAGGCTGCAGAAAGCCTGGCAACAGAAGGTGTGATGCAAATTGAAGAGCAGAGGCAGAAATACCCACTGGTTAACCATGTGGGAATGAAGGGAACCAGCCAGGCCTGTCTTTGAAAGATGGGGAGAGCTTTATCCTGTGCTTGCTCTGCCTACATCTTGGAAGATGACAGCATGCTCATGCAGGAACCCATGCAGTTCTCCCTGCTCAGCACAGTGAGTAAGACTATTTCACAATTAATGCTGAGCTGACGAAAGCAAAGTGATGTTACACAGAAACTTAGAACTGACATCCAAAATGCAGGACAGGAGTAGATAAAGAGCGTCCTTAGAAAAGACATATGAAACCTAGATGAGAGTGAAGATGAGTTTCCCTTTGGAGAAACTAGTGTGGAATTAGCCACAAACAGAACAGTGAATCACATGCAGTTCTGTATGTGCCACTGTTGAAATGAAGAAAGCTTGGCACTTTTTTGACAATTCAAATCTGGTATCTATTGCAGCCATTTTTTTGCATCATCTTACATACCCAACCTCCATTCCCTTCTCAAACATTCAAGTGTCATGTTTGGCTTTCCATTTCAGCTGTATTGTGCCTATGCACAGCCTATGTGTGGAGCAATTACATCAATAATGTGTCTTCCCCAAGGAACTGTTTTTTTAACCTTTCAAGTTCAAACCCAGCCTTTCTAGTACTGACTGAGCCTTGCTGCCAGTCAGATGCCTGGGTGATGAGATGTGCTAAATGCATTTGTAGCTTTCTGTTCAGTGCCTTGCAGAGACCTCATGGCTTACCTGGGAAGCTGAGTGGGGTTTGGGTAAGAAACATATAATTTTATTTATTTATTAAAACCTGAAGGAATATATCTAATATTTGACCAATGTTTTCTGTGTTCCTAAATATCAAACCAATAACCTTTTGTATGAGCTGCTGAACACATGGGATATAATTATCCCCCTCTACAAGGGGAGATAAGAGGGGGAAAGTTTGGCACTAGCAGAAGCGGGCTGTGTAGCATTAAACCCCCATATGCACTTATAGCAGACCATTTACCTAGTTTCCTTCCTCACAAAACCACAGCACCTGCAATTCCTACTAATTCTGATACAGATCCTTTGGTGTGGATTTAAGTGCTCAATTCAAGCTTCTAGTTAGCTGAAAAGGTTGGCCAAAGCAAGCAACTGACTGCTGAAATTAAAGCTTGGGGCTGTTTACTGGTCACTCCTGTAAGTTATGCTACAACTAGAGAATTATAAATTCTGTTTAAGAAGAAACGAATTATTTAATCTCCAAACCTCATCCAAATACAGTTCTGCCCCAACACAGCAATGTGGCAAATGCACCATAAAGAATGTGTTGTTAATTCCCAGACAGGAAAGCTGCTGACAGAGACAGGCTCTTACCAGAACATCCCGAACAGCCCAGAGCAAGCTATTACTGTCAGCCCCTTGCAGCATCGGTAAGACACCACAGTGCTGGAATCAACCTGGAGGAAGCAACACGCTGTTCGTATTTCCCACACGTATATATCATGCCATCCCCAACACAGGCAGAGAATCATAGGGTCAACTAAGTTGTGGAAGACCTTTAAGATCGCAAAGTCCAACCGTTGCCCAGCACTGCCAAGGTCCCCGCTAACCCATGTCACTGAGGGCCTCGTCTGCAAGGTGTGTGAGCACTTCCAAGGACGGTGACTCCACCACTGCCCTGGGCAGCCTGTTCCAATGCCTGAGCACCCTCTCGCAGTGAAGAATCACCTCATGCTCGGTGCATGAGCACTAGCACTGCGATTTTAAGCCAGCGCTTCGAAAAATCCCACTGGCTTTCACGTACGAAGGTTTCTCTGCCGCGGAGCGCCACAAAATGGAGCTGCTCCCTCTGCCTGCCAGGCGTGGGGCTCCCGCCATCCCCTCTTCCCACACACACCGCCCGAGGCCTGCCTGCCCTTTCCCGTTCCCGCCCATGGCGAGACCCCACACCTCGGGCCGGTCCCCATTCCCCCCGGGCTCTCCGCAGCCGCAGTGACGGAGCTTCCTCCCGCTCCTCCCGCCCCACACGCTCCTCACGCCTCACCTCACCCCACCACCCCCCGCCCGCCGCACGGACCTCACGGGCCTCACGTCCCCCTGCAGCCGCCGCGCGCGTCCCCCCGGTCCCCTCCCCGCCCGACCCCACCGCTGTTCCGGCGCTGTTTCAGCCTCAGGGACACGGTCCCTATCTGCCCCTTCGAGGCCGCACCGCCTGGGTGCGGGGCTGCGGCAGAGCGAGACCCCCGAGGGGCGCTGGCTGCCCGGGCTCCCCGCAGCATCCTTTGGAGCCGCTGCTCGCTGTGGTCCTGCACAGCGCAAATTAGGTCAGAGAGCCGTTCGCACCGCTCCGTGCCCGCTGCTAATTGCGGTTTCGCCACCTTCCACCCCCCCAAGCGGGAGATGAAGCACACAGACACCCGCAGTACCCCCCCGGGCTGCGGGCAGGGACCTGCATGGGGCTGGAGGGTCGCATCTCGTACGCTGTTGTAGCAGAGAAGTGGAACGGGAGGAGGAAAAGGGATCGGAAGAACAGCTCCTTGCTCGTTCCCCCCGGTTCTCCCAGGGTAAAAGTTAAAGCTGGTTTCCTGGTGCTTCTTCGCACTTATTCTTCACTCCTGGCTTCCCTTCCCCCCCCCCCCCCCGAACAAGATGGAGAAGATGTTTCTGTGCCATCTTGTCTATTTTCTTCTGATAATTAGGAGAAGAAACACAAGTAAATCGGGGCAGTACAAGGATCTGTACTGCAAACTTTTGAAGTAATCTGAAAAAACCTGCTACAATGTGGGTTTAGAGTGAGCTTATATATGGCAACTGTAATGAGGCTTAAAATCAAAATGATCTTTCCACATTCTGAATGTCATTTTAGCAAAAGAGATAGCCAGACTACAAATAGTATTAATGTCCTTGCACCTTCCTCACAGAGTTAAGCGCAGTGTTTCAAACCACCTTCTGTAATGCATGTTGAGGTAAGCGCGGCAAGTTTTGAGATATCCAATTTGGATAAATTGCAGAGAAAAAGCTGCTACTGTCTCTTAACAAGCAGAGATAGCAAAGCTGTCTTAGCTCCACTTCTGTGTGTAAAGCTGTACCAGACAGCAAAGAGGAAAATTATTTAATGGAGAATATTTTCAGCAGAAATTAATGTTGAGAGAGGATTTTGCTAGGGCAGCCCATCAGCCGCTGTCACTGGAGATGCTGCGTATGAGTCCATCTATGCTAAAGCAGCTGCAGGCATCCCTACAGAAGTACAAAACGATTTTCTCAATGTACACATACCAGAATGTGTTTTCAGAGGGAGAAGAAATGGAATTAAGAGTCTCTGTAAGGAGCTGAAGTGGAGGTAATCATGTTATCTTTATTTCCCATCTCTCTCTGGTGTCACAGTAAAGGATCATGGTTGGCTTTGTCAGGACTTGGAATAAAAGCTTTTTTTAAGGAATATTGAAAAGCTTTCAGAAGTTTTCCAGTTGAAAACCTTTTGTTTCACTTCTGTACTGCATGTTGGTGTATGTGAGCTGGGAATCAATGTCGAAATGTAAGAGCGGGAAACATGGTGGTTCTGAAGCAAGCTCAGATTCCTGCAGAATTCAGTTATAAAATACTCTAGGTTTTGAGGCAAAAGTTTTGCACGTTTTCAATGTTTTTGCATTGTAACTTTATGAAGCATCCCTGATGAAAGTACAGGTTTGTATGTGTAAACTCTGCCCCCGTGTACCCACAGTGCTCCCTAAACCCTGCTCTGCAGGATGGTTTTGCATGGCGCACAAACATCTGCACACCCGCACAGCCTCACCGTGAAGGGTTTAGGCTGTGTAAGGAGCATATGGCTGGATTCACTTACCTTCTGCTCATTTGCCAGCCCAACTGTAGCAGTAACCAGAGGCTGGATGATCTGCTGTGTGTGTAAGCCAGACAGCTTTGTTCTCTCTCTCCTTTCAGAACTACTCTATGTAAGAAGTAGCAGGTTTTTTTCTCCAGTGTCTAAAGCTTTGTTCAGCTGAACCTTTGGTCCTGGGTACTTTGGAATTGTAAGATGCTTAAGTGACACTTGCAGTTAAGTTATTGCACTGGAACAGGAGTGTGGCACAAGCTGTAGTGTTTGGGATGCGATACACACAGAGTGGCTGGATATATTGGTGAATTTTGAAGGCTTTAGAAGTCCAGAGTTTATATTATTAACTTATTTAGCATATTTAGGAGAATAAAAATATTAACCCCAATGCAGCCTGCAGCGAACAGTCATGTACCTTTACAGAGTCCCCTAAGAAATGACATGAAAAGGTAAAGATCCTTGGTGAAAGATCCTGTCTGGATCTTGGGGTTCTCTAGAAGTTGGTTAATTTCATTTTGTCAGAGATTAGCAAATTCATTCTATTTCATTCTATTCAGTCTCTCTGTTCTCTCCAGCTAAGGACTAGCATAGTTGCAAGCTCCTTGCTGTTAGACCCAGTGATGTCCCCGTGGCACAGTCGCAGCTGTGCTCAGGGACATAACCAGAAGGTTTGTGGGTGAAGAGCTTTCCACCCAGAGACACTGGTCGGTCAAAAAGGATGTTGCTCTTCTTTAGGAAACTCTGTGGCTATTAATCCCTGTGTTTTGGCCTTTTAATCCCCACGTTTATGACTTGTCTGTGATTTCAAGCTCAACTGAGTGTGGGTGAAGTGGCCCAGCCCTGTGCCCATGGCAGCTGTGCCAGGTCGGAGCATGGAAAGGAGAAGGAAGCACTCCTGCCAGCAGCATGCCTGGAGTGGGTGTGGAGGAGTCAGGAGCTGCTGCACTTTTCCCTGGGGAGAGCTGTCCCTGCAAAGGAAGGGGGATAACTTGTACTGATGTGTGTGTCCTTATGGCTGCATCGGTATAGCTGTTAAGGTATCTCTTCTAGCTGTGCCCCAGGTGTGCACAGACCCTGAAGAAGGGCCTGTGGACGCATCTTCAAGAGAGAAAACTGCCCAGCAAGGCCTGTTGTGCTCCTTTCCCTGGAGAATTTGGACAAGGGAGTTGTGCTTGGCTTGGCTGAGTCTTTTCTCCCAGCCTTTATGCAGGTGTTTCACCTCACCACATAACAGCTTGGCTAAACATTTCAGATGGGGGCTTCCAACATGGTTCGTTTAGAGAACACGCTGAGCGATGGTGGAAGCAGCTCCTTGTTCTTGGGAAACATCCCTGCCCTTCTCCGAAACGCTCTGAGAAGATCTGGTACCATGCACATCACTTGGGAGCCTCTGGGGTGGGAAATACCTTTGCCTGCTCCTGGTGTGCATTGGAGAGCCCCAGGCTGCAGGGATGGGATGTAGGGTGGCCCAGCAGCCCCCAGGGAGCGTAGCAGGGGACCTGTGATCTGTTATCCTACCAGCTGCTCCTACACGTGCTGGGTTATGTATATATAATGTATGAAATATAATCAAAAGGCTTGTTCTACAAAGTGATGTAAAGAGAGCAAAGCACACGCTGAACAAACACACCTAAAGATGTTACTGAGTGTAACGGCGCAGGCAGCTTGCCTCTTAGCTGATGGAAACACTATTTTGTACTTATGCTCATTTGGGAGAGCTATAAATATATAAAAGAAAAAAAAATCCTAATCAGGCAGCTGTAGATGAGTTTTACTAATCCACAAATCCATTATTCAAGCATCTAAAAATACCTGGTCCTTGCTGAAAGTAGAGGATGATACTACAGGAGAGGGAGAAGTGGCTGTTACTGGTGATGGCTCATTTACATGGAAAATCGTGGATGCAATATGATTACAGCCAAGACTTCCCCCTTAATTCAAGTGGCATACAGTGTGGCTATTAACTTTGATGTAAGTAGACAGATCAGAAAATACAGAAGTGCCTAATGGTAATATTTCTCATCAGCTTAATTGCCCCAGGCCGGAGGGGCTGGGGGGCCCTTATGTATCCAAATGAGCTTTGCAGCGTTACAGTTCTTAAAGCTCTCCTCATCGATGTCAGAGCAACGATAAGTAAATGTGAATTCAGATGCCCTAGTAATGCTTGATAAAGCGTGTTAGTGAAGGTGAAAAGTGACAGCCAAACCCAAAAATACTCTCAAGAAAGAAAATTCACCACAATGTGGTTGGCGGTGGGAGGAAAAAATGACTGTCCCCAGGCGGAATCAGCAAATTCTGTTGTGTGTGTGTTTTTAGGGTCGTTCAATAGAAGAAAAAGAAATTCCCTCTACGTAACTGTGACTCTCCTCATTGTGTCAGTATTAATTCTAACGGTGGGCCTAGCTGCTACAACAAGAACCCAAAATGTGACTGTTGGAGGTTATTACCCAGGGGTTATTGTAAGTATAGAACTCCTAGGTAGGTCTAGAAAACTTATTGCCTACAAAGTCCCTTGTAATGCTGCAAATGTTTTAAAGGGTGATCTTGTCCTGAACATTGTGCTCAGCTACTTCATTGCCATTTGATTTGTTTGTTTTATTATTATTTTGCACCTACTGCTCATTCCCATGCAAAAATCCCAGCCAAGTGGCAGCCTTCTCTGAGCTTAGTTAATAACATCCTTTTGAGCTGTGAGACAGATCAATAGGTCTTATGTCAGTCAAAGCAACCTTAGAACTTCCTTGTTTTTATACATCACATTAACCCCAGGCAGAAGTAAGGCAAAGAAGGACCACTGGAGCCAAGAACAGCTGAGAGACCAGGTCTTGAAATACTGTTCCCGTGGACTCATGGTCATCAAGTTCACTTGCAGAAGTGTTTAATTTGGAGTCCCTGAGTGAGAAGTGCATTAGCATAGTCGTGGCAGCTTGCCAGGTGAGCATGCACATCAAAGCAGCTAGCACATCAATTTCTTCTTTTTTGCCAATGGTAAAGGACAATCCTGTAGCTTCAAGTAGCTTTATTTAGAGAAGACCACTGGTGCCCAGCTTTCTTGACAGCAGATGTGTAACCTCCTGCAGAAGCATTAGGTGCAAGTACATTGTGCACTCCCTGCATTAGCAGAGGTCTGACATAAGCTGGAAAGCAAGTCCTGGTCTGTTCCTACTGAGACATGCTCAAAAAGAAGCACAAAAAGACTGAACTACAGAATTAGGTGTCTTGGTAGATGGAGTGTACCTGCAGTCCCCCAGCTAGAGACTCCTGATGAACGGCTGAGCAGTGCCATGCATTCAGGTTTGGAGACTTAAAGCCAGTTCAGATAACTAGGTAGAGACTTGTTCTTGCCTTGTTACAGTTTGATTTATTTGCCATACATTGCTGATCTTGGGAAGGTTTATACTTCTCTGTGGATGAGCTCTTCCATGACCGAAGAAAGTCCATTTACAGCCAGTAGTGTGGAATGTTGTTACAGACTGTGTTGGGTCTCCTTGGTGGTTTCTGTCTTGTCTCAGTAACTCCTGCATTTAGTCCTGATCTTTTTTAGAGAAGTATAGGAGGGAGGTGTTAAGAAAGGTGACAGGATGCCTTCAAACTCTCCATACTTAGCCTACGCTCTGCCAGCCTGAACTGAACCTCGTGCTTCAGAGCAGGCCCTGCAGACTGACGCAGATGGGTAGAGCCTGTTGTTCCCATCCCCTTGACATCTCCTGTGCTATTTATGCTCCAGGAGCATCAGCATCTCTTATGCTTTTGTAAGACTCAGTCTACTCAAGGAATTAATGGATTTCTAGACCTGAGAAGGTGTTGAGTTACTTCATTCAGAGGCACCCTTGACAGTTTGTGTTTGTTACCAAATTCCCCCTCATTAATCTCCTATATAGAAATACGTGACAACCTTGCTTGTCTCCCTGCGCAGGAGAACGTTCCAGTTTGCTGCTGGATGCTTCAGCAGGTGCTTAAAATAGCTGGTGTTTCGTAACAAGCTGGGATTTCTCCCTTTGCTGTGGAGAAAGGGCTTGCTGTGGCGCAGGAGTACTTGGTGAGTTGTCCTCGAGCAGATGCCTGAAGAAGCAACTCATTGCAGGTCTTGTCATCCAGAACTTGACACAAATGTTAGGCCTGTGTGCATCTCCATCAGGGGTTTCTGTACATTGAATACCCTGCCTTGGTAAGGAATAGAGCAGTAGTCTCTTCATACACTGGGTGACTTCTCTGTGTGTGGACCAGACCCATGGATGGGATCATCTCGTGGGACATCAGATGTCTCATCAGTGCCATGCCTAACGCACCATTCTTTCCTCCTTTCACTCGTGCGTCTCTTGGGCAAACAACTCTTGTGCAAGGAGAAGACATGCAAAGTAGTGGCTGTCTGGTGAGGGGGTTTATCTTCCCAGGCCTCTGCTCCCAAGGAAGGGCAGAACGAGGCTCTGAAGACTTCCACGCATCAGTGGGATTTTGTTTGGTTGGGTTTTGTGGGGGTTTGTTGGATTTTTTTTTCCCCAGACAGCACAACTGCAACCCAGAGGTTGCAGTACCCTGTCCTGTAGCCAGGCTGCCTGCACCCTACTCCTTGCAGTACCCTGTCCTGTAGCCAAGCTGCCTGCACTCTCCTCCATGATAACCAACACCTTCACAACTGCCTCTGTGAACACCCTGGCTGTGCCTCTGCGGGAAATACCCGTGCCGGTGGCTGGATGTCTGACCTGGGCCTGGGAAGCTCAGGGTAGCAGTGATGCTCAGCAGACAAAAGTAACTATCAGGTGCAGAGAGCAAGCTCCCTTATGGAAGTGAAGCTCTCTGACATACATGTATTGTCTCCAAGTTTTACCAGCTTCCAGCATCTGTATAAATCATTGACCTTTCTTAGGCTTTGACTGGTGAAACCCCACAACAGTTCCTTGTCAAGCACGCTGGCTTGGGGCTTTACTCTGGAAAAGCACATTCATTTTGTGTCCTGTCCTTTCAGACAGACAGTGAATCATATCACCATCAATAAGTGATGCAGTTGATGCAGATTACTGAGATTTCTTTGTGCCATTTGTAGAAGAATGAGTGGTTTTCATATTAATGCAATGAAAATTCCCATTAATTAATGAGAATCCACTGATTTATTTGGTCCTCACCTGTTGTATGTACAGACTTGCTCTAATTCCTTCTTTTTGGATTATCTTTAGTATTTCACCTTTTGTGTGAAATTAACACTATTAAATGTGTTAGATCAAGCTCAGAGGGCACAGAACATTTTTTCTTAAGCATTTGCCTTAGTTGTGTGTTGCCACACAGCTTCTTGAGCAAGGTCAAAAGCCAGGAAGCACTAGCAGATCAGTTTGGGGAGGTTCAGCAGTGCCCTCGGCTCTCTGCCCTTCCTGCTTGCAGCCCCAGTGTTAAGCAGCACCCCAGCTTTGTTGCTGTGCTTCCTGCCGTGGTAGCTTCTCCCCAATGTGGGGACAACAGTCTCTAGGAGCTCAGAATGGAAGGCAGGCAGCCAGGAAGCTTTAAGCCCTGCCGTTTGAGCCAGCAGCCCTTGCAGCCCACGGCACTGCACCAAATGTTTCTGAGCTTAAGCGGAGAGGGTGAAGATTTAAGCCCAAATTTTCATCAGTTTTGTCTCTGCTGATCTCTGCATGTGCCTCTGCGTGTTAGTATGGGATTTATTAAACCATTGTTTCTATTCTTGGATCTGAAAATACTGACTCCAGGTTAGTTGACTCATTCTTGAATCACTGCGGCTTGTCTCACACCTTATTCTGCTTCCTGAGGAGGTAGCCAGTTATTTGGCATTCTCACACAGATCCTCATTGCCTCCCCAGTTTATTGACTAGAGTCTTACCTCCTTCATACGACCACTCCAACTGTAGGACTTTTCTGGCATTTTTCATTGCCAGCTCTTAGAAGCAGAGTTAGATATGCTCTACACCGATCAGAGACCTTTCTCAGTGTGACAAGGAGTACTTCTGCATCACACACCTCACCTCCCCCCCCTCCCCATAGTCCATGTATCCTGGTTGAAGTCCCCGTTTCTGTCCTGGCTGAGGTCTGCTGTGTCCTAGAAACTTCTGCTTAGTGTCGCTAAATAGCTTAAGGCTATGGAGAAAGGAGGTGGGAAATTGCACTCCTGTCTGACTTCACTGAGCTGAAATAAAAAGAGTGTTTTCAGTTATGGCAGCAAGAAAAAATGCTTTTGCTGGAGTAGCTTATTCTGTGGCTGGGCTGGCAGGAGCTCTCCAGGTAGAAGACCATGGTTGATGCATTTTCACCCCTGAAAATGAGGGAAGAGTAGAAGAAGGCAGAAAATTGCTAAGTTGTCCTAAGTATAATCCTCCTGTATTCCATACTTCCTATCTAGAAACTCTCTGAGTTGAAAACTTAGTAGATTGCTCATGCCCCTGGTGGGGTTACAAAAGCCTGGTCCTTCAATTGCTAGTGATGTGGTCCTGCTAGGACCTGGAGGCTCCAGAGCATTCACAGGGCTGTTTCAAGGCAGCAAAGTATATCCTCATCCACCAGCCATTTCTCAGCATCACTGGAAAGGGTATAGAATTCAGAACTCATCCTTTTGGTTTCTGCACATGCTTTTAGTGTCATGTAAGGAATTCACTTGATTGATAGTTCCTGCTAGTGAGAGACTTCACTAATTCCTTGCTGAAGAAAGAGTGCTCACACATCCCCAGTATGTTCTTTTGCTGCTTCTGGATTTGATTGTGTTCTGTCTGTATGTAAAATATGTTGTATATTCTCCAGATCTAAGTGCTAACAGTATGTTGTCTTTCAGCTTGGTTTTGGGTCGTTTCTTGGAATAATTGGATCAAACTTGATAGAAAACAAAAGGCAAATGGTAAGTTCATTATAAATTCTTCATTTAAAAAAAATGACTCAAATTTTGCGTGTAAAGAGTGTTACGGGTTTTCTTGACTCTTCCAGGGTAGTGTTGCTTATCTGTTGTGAACTAGAGATGGTTTCTAGCAGCCCAGGAGGACAAGGCTGTTAACCCTGATCTTTTTAAATGAAGATAAAGAGAAAAGCTGAAGGAAGCCCAAAGTGACTTCGCACAGTCTCATTGAACTCAGTGGGATTTTGTTTTAAGGGGCTTGAAATTGAATGTTCGGAGTTTTCAGCACGGTGTTTCACGGACACATGCCCGGTGCTTTTTTCTGCTGAGCTGGCACAGTATGGGATTCATAATATGGTGAATAACATGAGCATAATACATTTATTTGAAATCTTTAAAGTACATTCTTAGGGGCTCTGCAAGAATTGCTTTTGGCTACTTTCTTTCTAAGCAGAGGCTAGAGAAGAAGATCAAGCAGGTAGTATAGCAGCCAGCCCAGAGGCCAGAGGTGAAATCCCTTAGAGGACCCAGCAGAAAGTCCATCCTGAGGACAGGAGTGCACAAAGCTCTCTGCTCTGCATATGTCTAGAGAGTAAGTCACTCAGGGTATCGACGTGTTGAAAACACAAAGACTGGTGTGATTGAGAAGCAACCAACTTCTCTGTTGTTGCTGACTAACATGCACGTTGTTGGTCCTTGTTTCCAAACACCTCTTCAAGTAGGAAGGAAAACCAAGAAACTTGGCATGCTGTAAAGTAGCAGCTGGGGACTCGAGAAGCACAGAGGATGCTGACTAGATCAGGTATGGACCACAGTGCTCTGGTTCCCTCCTTGCACTGCAGGGAGGCTCTTGTGTGCTGGAGCTGGGCAGGCACTGTCTAGGCAGGTCTCTGGTGTCCCATCAGGTATTGGAACAGACTTCCCAGGGAAGTGGTGGAATCGCTGTCCCTGGAAGTGTACAGAAACTGTGTAGATGGGACCCTTAGTGGCATGGTTTAGTGGTGGTCTTGGCAGTCCTGGAGGAACAGTTGGACTTAAACTAAACTTGATCTTAAAGGTCTTTCCCAACCTTTTCCAGTTCTGTGATTCTATGATCCCGTGGGAGTAATGTTTACAAGAGAGTAGGGGGCAGTGAGCATGCAGAAAGCACAAGTCAGGTGAGACCAACACTGGTGATACGATATGATCACAACTGAGTTTGTGCTGGGGTCTGAGGGGTTTCTCTGCAGTGGAGACTGAGCTGGCCCAGATTACTCACTGTGACAAGCACAGGAGAGTGATGTGGCCTTGGCTGGGTCTTGATGGCCTCTTAACATGTCTTGCAGACACTGTTTCACAAGCCTCTTATCCTCCTGCCTCTGCCTCAAGGTAGGGGCTGTAGTGTTGGGAGGTGTCAGGGTGGGGGGAAGTTTGTGGGGGAAATTAGCAAAAGGAGTGAGGAGAGATCAGAAGAGGCTGGCACCTGATGTGGGGAGGTAAGACTGAGATTGACAGGCTGTTTTCTCTGCTTGACACATGTGGCTGGTGAGAGATAGCAAATGGGGAGCTTCAGTCCAGCTCGTGTAGCATCCTGCAGGTATGTCTGCTTCCTGTTCCTGCTCAGCTCTCCAGGGACAGGGGCTGCAATCCCCCCCACAGCGACTGCCCCATGCTCTGGTAGTGAGATCCCTCCATCCTTCCTCATGTGAGGTTGCACAGCGCCAAGGGGGGATCATCCGTCTCTGCAGCCTGTCCTGCAGGCCCATTGCTGCTGCTCCTGCAGGAATGGAGAGGGAATGTGGGGATCTGGTTAGCAAGGTGTGCTGCTGAACAAGCCTAAAGCACGTTTGCTGAGCTGCGGAGGGATCTGGAAGAAATCTGTGCTTGTCCTACTCCAGAGGCTGGGCTGCCTTGCCCTTAGCTTTGTGATCAGTGTGCTCCCTGCAGAGCAGGAAGGAGAGGGATATGCAGACCTTTGAGGAGGGCAAAACTGCCTTTCCCCCAGTCAGACAGGGTGCAGGGAAGGTGGGTTTCCCAGTGGATATTTTTGGTTGTTTTCACCCTGGCTCTAGAAGCACAGCATGTCCTGTTCTTTCTGTCCTAGCAGCATGTCAGTGTCTGGTTGAGCAATGGCCATGTAATGCCAGTCTTGCATTCTTCGCAGGAGTGCCCATGAGTGACACAGCGGGGCTCTGACTTGATTGACGTTCTCATTCTGAGCCCTGGATAGCCTGTGTTAATTCTTTTCCTCTCGCTATTGTTTTGTGTTCTAAGCAGCATGCATGACCCAGCTCTGCAGGGATTGCGTCACTGCTGCCGCGGTTGGCAGCTCCAGTGTCTGCTCTGGCCGCACAGAGGACATGCAGTAGCTGTCACTTACTGTCCCCGTGCTTTAGGCACAGCCCATCCTCGCCCAGGAGCAGCTTTGTCCATTCCATGTTTCCCTAATCCCGCTGGCAGTGCAGGATTATTTTATCTGTGTGAACTTCCCAGTGTCCTGGTTTGCTAAAAGGCAGTTCTGGTGTTGGCTGTTACGCAGTTGCTCTTCAATGATGGCAGCGTTATCCTGCCATGTTCTTGTACGTGTTTCTGCCCGTAATGTGGCTGGGGAGCATGAGGAGTCGAGCAAGCCAGTGTGGCTGAGGGATCGAGCTAACCTGAAGCAGCACCCCTCACTTCCCTCCCGTCTGCGGACAGGAATAGACCTCTCATTTTTCCTACCCCAGTGTATCAGCTTTCATGCCGTGCGTCTGCGTTTCCCACTTGTCGAGGTAAGGGAGAGCTTTCCTGCCCCAGGGAGGGCCAACTGCCCAGCAGCACTGCCTGCTGCCTGCCAGCTCCTCTGACTTACACCCGAGCTGCCCGCTCAGCAGTATTCCAGTGAGGAGTCAGTGTTCAGATGCCTTTGTGGCAGTCAGACACGCCATGGGAAAGTAATGACTGACAGCTTCACAGCCCATGTGCCTCTGGAGCGTGGCCCAAAAGGAGCCTCAGCCCAGGACGCTCCTGCTTCATGTCCTGCACTATCCGAACCCAGTTTGTCTGTTCTTGTCCGAACGCTGCTTGTCATGGCTGGCCTCAGCAGGAGTTAGATGAGCAAAGACCCATTACTACTGTTACTCAGCTCTTAAGAGGGACTTCTGCTTGCTGCAGTGGTGGTATTGTCAACCCCAAATCAAAAATCTTGCTGGCAAATCATGAGATTGGCTGAAAACCATGGGTGGTGGTGGTGTTTAATTTGCATGGGTTTATTTGCTGTTTGATCATCATAAATTCTCAGTGACTGTTTTTCAGGCTTTTCTTTCTGCAGCTGAGAGAGAAAAACCTGTAAATCAAGTGAGCAAGCCCTTTTCTAACACCTGATCCTTATGTCCTAGTAGAGCTGTTATGAAAGTATCATCATCAACCTTGTTTTATTTTAAATAACCATATTAGCAGCTGCTATCTGCAACCAGGGGGGACCGACAAATACCCTGCTTTATATATTTAGTGTTTGGCTCTCTTCCCATCTCCAAGGGTCATGCTATTTAGGGAGAATATCCTCTTTCATGTGTGTATGAAACAAAGGACAATACAGAGGAAGACTAAGCTTGCTACTAAATAACCTAAGCCATAAACCCCATTTCTTCCACCAGGACTGCAAGAAGCTGTGCTTCCTCCCCTTGTGTGGTTTCACTGGCTGTGGTAGTGAAGCAGCCTGTCTGCTGCAATGGACAGTGCAAGTTGTGACCCAGCTGTGGAGATGGCATGGGCCTGAGTGGAAAGGAAACGCTGGTGTTCATAGCTGACAGAAACAGGGTGCCAGCATAGGACCTGATCCTGGAGAACTTGTTACCCTGCTGCCATCTGCAAGTATTTTGCAGCACGGCATCTAATGGTCCAGTAATAGCTTGTTATTAGTGATGGTGCCCTGTTTGTATGGTCACTGAGTTAACTTCACAGTATCCTCTGTCTGCTCCTGCATATCTTGAATACTTGCCTCATTTTACAGTGATCATTTCCATTGTCCCGAGTGAGCCCTCCTGCATCTCCACTCGTTGCTCAAGCTGACCTTTTCTAAACGTTGATGTTGCTGGAGAAAGGTCTGTTTTCACTGAGGGAGGTTTATGTAAAAACTGTGTGGTTAACCTAAAACTCCTGAGATACTTAAAAAATACATACAGGATCCTTTGGGCTTGTGTTTGTCAAAGGCTTGTCTTTCTGAGTACTGGATACTCGTACTGGAGCTTTAAAACAAGCATCCCCGTGCCAGGAGACCTGAGATACCTGTCAGTGCTGACCAGGCCGTTACTTTTGTATTTGTGGTGTTAGTGATTTTTATTATTGCCTGAAGCTCCCAATGACCGGAGTTGCCTTTTACTTGCAGAAAAGCAGCTTTTAACTCCTGCCAGCAACCAACACTTGAAGGCTGTGATCATTGGCGTGGAAAACCACCAGGGAAAAACCCAATTAAGCTTCCAGTTCTTTAAGCAGAAGTACTGCTGTTCCCCAGGCTACATCTTTGTGAACCTGTTTGAATGCCACATCTGCCCTCCCTTCACAGCCCTGTCCGTATCCCTGCTGTGGTTTGGCAAGGGAGGTGGGTACTGGGAGCTCTGTGTGTGATGAGCTGATCTGGAGCCTGCTACCAGTGACTGAGCCTCAGGAGTGAGGAGAAAGGTTGTGTCAGTGCTCGTGCATGGCTCCCCAGCTGAGCACTGGCACTTTGGCAGACGTGGTGTTTAAAGTGGCATAGTTGGAGTAGAGACTGTTTCTCATACCTGGGTGGGAGGTTGAGTGCTTCTGGTTTATATTCTGAATGCTTTCAACGTAATTTTAAGAATGGGCAGGATGTGGCCTGTGGAAGAGGATCATAGAATCACAGAATGGTTTGGGTTGGAAGGGATCTTAAGGATCACCCAGTTCCAGCCCCTGCCACAGGCAGGGACACCTTCCACTAGAGCAGGTTGCTCCAAGCCCCATCCAGCCTGGCCTTGAACACTGCC
>JASSUY010029146.1:56402-80148 GCA_032466535.1 Forpus xanthops
GGCAGGGGCCGCGGAGGGGCAGGGGCCGCGGAGGGGCAGGGGCCGCGGAGGGGCAGGGGCCGCGGAGGGGCAGGGGCCGCGGAGGGGCAGGGGCTAGCGGGGTACCCGGTAGTGCGGTGCAGTGCTTTGCGGTGCAGTGCAATGCAATGTAGCGGTGAGAGAAGAGAGGCGGCATCAGTGTTGCCGCGGGGAGGACGCCCGCGCCCGGCACGGAGCAGGGCATCGGCCACCGCTCGGCCTTTCGTCCTGGGGGTCGCTCCCTATGGGGTGCCGTTGCCCGTCGGGGGGAGGGACGTGTGAGGGGTCCGTGGGGCAATGGCGGCGGCGGTGTGCCAGCGGCTGCCCCAGCCCCGCGGGGCTGTACCCAGCCGGGCGCTGCCCGGTTGCGGCCTTGCTCGTGTTCTTACCGTGGCAGCAGCTGCAGGACGTCGCGCCGCACGGAGGTGTCGCGGGGGGCCGCGCCGCTGAAGTTGTCGTTACGGAGCTGGGGACCGTTCAGCGGTGCCTTGAGCTGTGCCCACGGTACGGGGAAGGCGGCTGGGCCCGGCTGCTCAGCGCGGGCCGCTTCCGGGCCTTGTGCAGCGGCTGCGTCCCGCCGCCCTGGAGCAGTGGCGGGCGCTGCTCGGCTCGCAGGTGCGCGGCGCAGTCTGCATGTCCTGCACGAAGCTGCGTAGGAGAGCGGATGGAATGGGGTGCTCGGGGCTGCAGCGAGCGCGTCTGGCGACGGACATCACGGAGGAAGGTGCAGAGTCTTGCCCCAAGCTGGCTTTTCCGTGCAGAGCTTCTGTGTGCCCCTGGGGCTGTTCCGTGCGTTTGTTGAAGGTGGACGCGAAATAAATCTGTTAGTTGTGCTGAGCTTGCTTGTGGTTGAAACCGGGGAAGGAAGCCCTGTGCGACCCTGGCTTTGGTACGGTCCTCAGAGGAACTAATCTTACCTTTCAGAAGCGAACAGGCTTGTGGAGTCTTCGGAACAAATTGGAGTTAATGGGGAGACACTGATTTTTAAGCAGGCAGTGAACAAACTACCTGTAAATAGTTACAGATAGAAGAGTTTAGCTTGTATAATGCTGCTGTGTAGTCACCGACCATCCTGATTTCTGCAGGACTTCTTTACTTACTATTTCTGAGATCTCAACAGAAGTCCCACCCAGCAGGAGTGAGAGTGGGGAGCTTCTTTGCATTCCCTTCCTGCTGTGGAAATATAGTCTTGCAGTCAGCATTATGAAAAATAAGTAAGTTGGAAGGCTATTCTTCGTAAGATTGAAGTGGACTTTTCTTTCTGTTTAATGTTTAGGCGAAGAAAAATGTGCGAGGAAATGAATTCAGTAACCCAGAGTATTGCTTTCCTAAAAAGAATGAAACTTCTGCACTTTATTTCTCACGTTGCTTGTCTTGGGTTGCTTTACTGAGCTGGGGTGTATCTGAGCATATACATAATTCTTAGCTCTGGGTGCAGGAGATGGGCTGAGTCAATAGAAGCTCAATAAAAGACTTCTGAATGGATTCAGAAATTAGTCTGAGTTAAAGGCTCAAAGGAGATTGGTATTTAAGAGAATGCTGCTAGTCTTAACATTTCTCTACCATGGAATAGGAACCTGTCTCCCTTTCATATATCATCATCAGAAGTGTGGCTGCAGGTCATGTGCTTACCATTCTGTTTGCTCTTTGTCCCGGAGACTCGTTTCTGTATCTTGCAAATGCTTTTTCTTTGCTTTTAGCTAGCAATGACCTTGGTAGCCTTGAATAAGATATGCTTGAAATAAATAGTTGTATGTTGTCCAGGGGGGTAAAAACTGGGTGTCCTGCTGCATGTTGACGGTGTCTCCCTTTTAACGATAGTGTGATAAGCAGTAGAAGAGGTCAGCAGATGTGGAGAATTCCTTCATGTGTTTATTGTCTGAGTGCTGATCACCTTGTTTCCTTGTTATCAAGGAGATTTCTGTGCTGCAGAATGCAGCTCTGGTTACTTCATTTAGGATAGTGCATGTTAATAATAGCTCGTTTTGCGTCCATGCGGCAAGATGAGAACTCGCTTTGGCTTCCAGTAGTCCTCTTACAGGCAAGTGGTGGTCTAGTGTTTTGCACTCTCTTGGACTGTATTATTTTTCTAAAAACCAGGAGGAGGGGCAGCAGCTGAATTCCTGCCTTTTGATTTCCTTCCTATTAAACTGCTTCGTTGGTTACGGAGTTTGGGCTTTTTTCTTGTAGGTGAAGGTTTGTTCTTCCAGTGTGTGGTTTTCCTTATTGCCTTAACGAGGATGCTAGGGTTGGCATGCGTCTTGTGGCTTTGTCTTGTGTGTCACTGCATGGATAACTTGCTCGGCCCAGCTGGCTTGCTAAATGCACCTCAGGACTTGGCTTGATGCATGAATAAGCAGTTCTCATACTCCTTCAGTGTGTCAGTACTGGTGGATGGTCCAGCTCAGGAAAGGAGGTAATGAGTCTGAAGCAGTATTTAGCTGTCGTATCTCCAGTGTGTTTGTAGTTTTCTTACTAAAACTGTTTAAGAAGGGAGTGTGGAAGGGGAAGCTTTTGGCTTATTGAGCTGTGTGTTCTGGGGCACAGCATCTCTAAAAGAGTAGCTTCTCTCAACTTGTTTTACAGAAGTGCTTAAGGCGCTGCCTGTGCTCTGAGTGTGTGCTTTCCTTCAGTACCTGGAGAAGAAAGTTGTGCACATGTGGAACCACAATGCAAGCTGACAGTGAAGCGCAGTAGTTTGAGGGAGGAGAGTCAGTCAGCCGGTGCTTTCCCATCCAGCAGAGAAAGCTCATTTCATTGACACATGTGTATCTTTAAATTCAAAGACGCTGTCATTTTTTTAGATGCCACTTGTTTCTGTCTGTCCCTGTTCCTCTCCATCCCTCAGCAGACAGAAAATCTATCTAATCTGGGGACAAAGAAACAATGGGATACACAAGTTCTGGCCTTTCGTTGCACAGTTGTGTTTCTGCATATCATTTTAATAGCTTTTGTGTTTTGTCAGTAACCAGAAGTGTAGTGCTAAATGAAGTGTATTAAATTCCCAGTTAGTCGGTTTCTGGTGTTCTGTGGGCTTCTCACAGCACAGGAAATACACTAGTTTCTCTGAAGAACTTAGCTGTCAGTCTGTCAAGTGGGCATCTAGAAGCTACAAAATCGTATGTCATATGCAGAGTTAAACCAGTTGTGCCTTTTCCTGCAAACTGCATAAGGCTGTTTTTTTTCTTAAAGACTATGTAGATTCTGTACATAGAGACGCCATGAAAGATGATCTGCTTGTGGTCTAGGTGTTCCCAGAGCTGTTTTGTGTTGTGCAGGCGATAGCTTCCACTTAGGTAGTTCTCTTTGTGCATTTGTTTTGCCTCTGCAGTTTGTCCTGGCTTTCTGTGTAGATTAGGTCTTTATGCAGCCCCTTTCATTGCTGTTCATGTCTCCTTTTAACCAGTTGCCCCCCTTAGCTCTCCTGGAAGTGCTGAATGAATGTGCCATAAAAGGGCTTGATGTAATACTCCGAAATGTATAGATCTTTTACTGTCTTAATTGTGACATTTGGGAGAAGTAAATCCTGTCTTAGTTTGATGTGGTCAAAATGCTCATCAAGGGAATAATCAGGACTAGGAAAGAGATGGAAGGGTAATGACTGACCAGTAAGCTGCAAGTGGATCCAGTATTCTTTTCAGAGAGCTCTTAAAAAACTGGTAAAGTCTAGAATTTTACATTGCATTGGAAAGCTTTGTGGAGCAGAAGTTGCTGTGGTTTGGGATTTACAAAGGCATCTGTGTAAGTTGCTGAAAACTTTGGCTGTCCTAGTTTGGAAAAGTGATAAGCTTATGTTATATAGAATATGATTTCATAAAACTCTAGATTTCATAAAATATGCAGCATAAACAGTTGTAGATTACAGATTCTTTATCAGGGATGAGAGCTTGCAGAGTAGGTTTAGTAGTAAGTTATGAGAGCTAATAGAGCTCATTATTTGGTGTGTGATGTGTAGTAACCGACACAACCTGTCTGAGGATTGTGGCAGAACTGTAGCTTCTGATAGACCATGTTCTCCTTCAGCACTGAGATCAGTTTGTCTTCTTGCAGTAGTCTTTTTTTGTTTGCCTGTGGTCCTCCTCTTGCACCTTACTTTTCCTTTGCTTAGAGGGAAGTTTTGGTACAGCTGGAAATAAGAAAACTCCGATAGCTAGGACACTGCTATGTAAGGGGCTATGAATAGACAAGGATGTGTTGTCAGTTACTAAATTTGAACTTACCCCTGGCTTCTAGGGCAAGGTTGAAAATCATGGGATCTGTCCAGGTACATGCCCCTGTAGGATCAGTAGTGGGAAGCTGTAGTGTTAATCTGCTGCTTGTGATGATAACAGAAAGGTTCTGCTCACTGTGTGAGCAGAGGTGAGACGTGTGGGGTATCTCTTGTTGGCTTCGTAATGTGGTGACTTAGGACACAGTGAGCGTGGGTCTGACCTGTTGTGCAAGGATGATAAGCCAAATATCCTCTTACACTTGAGGAATACAGAGCTACAGTACAGTTATGGGGTGTGCCCAGATTTCCAGGAGCTTATAATTAGGAAGGCTCTGACTAGAGATGATTGTTGGTGTGGTGCTTAATCAATTAGATACAACTGTTAACAATATACTGTTAAGATGGTTAGTGAACTGGCTATGAATCCTTGGCTCTTTGCTCTGCACAGGTGGGTGTTTAAGGGATACTCAGATATAAGCTGTCTGCTGTAAGGATCAGTGTGCTCTGGAGAGCTGTGGTCTGTTCCCAGCCCTGTCACTGACATGCAGTGTGACTTTGGGTAGCTTACTTCTTCTCTTCCCTCTGAAGTAGGGAATATGATGTCTGACCCTTTTCTTTAGCCTTTCAAGATGTGAGTGATGTGTGTTTAAATGCAAATGGAAGAGCTGCTGTTTTTCTCAAGAAATTTCTCTTAATTAATGGTGTATTTGTGTCTAAAGGAATCTGCACTCGTTTGGGAAGTGTAGCTTCTTATAAGTTACAAACTCCTGAATTAGACTCAGGGTACTTTCAGAAAGTGAAAACTTCCAATAAGAATAATTGCAACATAGCAGTATATGCAAAAAGAATAAGTAATCAACTGCAGGCTGATAACCTCCCTCATTTATACTTTCTGTTCTACTTTAGAGTGCGAGTCTACTGGGGAGCTCTGGTTCCCTGCACAGAGCTTTATGCTGCGGAGCTGTGCATCAGGCAGGGACTGGCTCTGTATGCATCAGAGGGAGCTGAACAATCTGTCTCGTGCCGTAGCTGCTGGAGTGACCCTGAGATCATAGAGCTGCTCTGTAAACTTGGAGAGAGATATTTGTAATATTTAGTTTTCATTTGAAGTTCTGTGTTTGGATTTAATCAGTGCAGAGCTTTAGCTGTGGTTAACCAGCAGTGAATACTGCTGCTTAAAGCTGTTCCATACAGGTGTGGGGGATTTGTCTTTAAAAGTGATGCTCTATGGTTAACACGGATAGAGGGGTCACTTGGAACTAGTGAAGTGTCTTCATGTAAACTTACCATAAACCTAAATAAAGGTATAAGTTCAGCTTGTAGTAGCTGTCTTAAGTATATGCTTCAAATATCTGCATAAATTTCATAAATTGATGTGCTTTGTGCTTATTCTCCATTTTAGTTTTAATATATTGCTGCCTTTGTTGTTGGATGAAAGATCCACATGCATGGGAAGTAACTTTAGTCACAGAATGCACAGAATTCATAGAATTAGGTTGAAAAAGACCTTTGAGATCATTAAGTCCAACTGTTCCCCTAGGACTTCACTTATCAGAATTATTTAATTGAAGTTACACTTGTGCCTGCAGCTTTTGAGCCATGTAGAGGTTGCAGTGCAATGGCTTGTTCTGAGTGCTGTCCAGTGCATAAATAGGCAAACCCCTTGGTTTTGTCCTTGTCCTGGTCCCTTTCTTGGTTGCACAGATAATACAATGATAGGATGTTAGGTATAAATACAACTCCAGATTGAAATGTTGGCTCAATGGCCCAAATCTTTTTTCCCACAAATAAGGGTTCCAAAATTGGAACTTCTGTTTGGTTCTCCAACTGCAAATATTTAATTCCCAGGAGCAGGCACAGAGCTCATTCTTGGGGAGAAGCGAGTAAGTGGCAGCCGGAGTTGGATCTATCTCAGTGTAATGGGAAGCAACATGTACCGGGGACAGAATTCATTAATGTATTGTGTCGGGATGTATCAGCAGAGGAGGCAGCTTGTAATGAGGTGGTGTGCGCTCTCACTAGGATCTTAATTGTGAGTGAATAATTGCTAGATCCAGGGCCAGGGTAGAAAGAGACTCTAATTCCAGGCGTGTGGGCTGCGACTCTGCTCTTGGTGGCCCCAGGCATTGTCCGGAAAGAAGTAAACAGAGCCGTCAGTGCACAGCATTCACTTTGCATTGGTGTATCTATTCCTAAAATAAAGCAGGCTGCTTACTTTTAGAGTGTCCAAGCATTCTTTTCACTCTTGTGTGGAGTGTCAAGCCATTTATGGGGAGGATTGTTCATGCTGGGTTTTGAACTAGCTGTCATTGGCCAAAAACAACTGCTGAGCTTTCTGAATTTTGGTGGAAAGATGCATTTGTCTGCCAAGCAGCAGTTTATCAGTGCCTGTATTGCAAATCAGTGATTAGAGTGAAGATGTTCCATCTGCCCTTCAAAGGTGTTTATTTCAAATGGTGCTGGCAAGCTGATTTATGCAGGGGTAGTTTTAAAGCAGCTTTTAGAGACTTGATGAACTTAGTTTGAAGCTTGAGTCAAAGCAATGGGGCAGGACTCCTCTAATTGAGTAGTTAGCTCTGTTGTAGATGAGATCTCAGAAAACATATCTTTTGGAGATGTAGGGTAGGGAAAGACTGAAGAATGTGCAAGGATGCGGTTCGTTCTGTGCCCTGCACAGTTAAAGTCTGGGTCAGCTGCAATACAGCTAATTAAAACAGTTAGACTGGGGCTTGGAAATCTAGTATCAAAGGAACTGGTGGGGAAGTGTGTAGTGAAACTGGAAAAGGCCACAAGTGAAAGAATCACGTGAAAGGGTTGGTATGGCAGCATACATAAAAAGAAGTGAAAAAATCAATAGAAGATCAGTTACAGAACAGATTAATTGAATAATGCTTATTTTGAACTTTACTGCTGGTTTATGGCCACAGAACAAATGTATTGAGTACCCTGTCTTCTGTAGTAGCCTGTTTGTGGTGTTTGTTTTTATTTCATACTGTTGCCATACTCACTTTGAGGGTGTAGGTGGTTATAACACTGATTCCACGATTATAGTCCTTGTTTAGATATAGCTAAGATAACAATGATTGTGATCAAGGACAGTAGGAAGGGGAGGAAGGCATAGAGACTGTTTCCTTTGGAAGTATGATGTTTGTCTGCCTCACTGCATGTCCAGCCTAGAGTTTCATTTTTGTCTCATTTATATGCAAGTGTGAAACTTGTGGTTTTGGTGGGGTGTGTTTGTGGTGGTGTTTATTTGATAATTTAGTAATAGATGAGCTGCTTTCTTGGGTGGTAGCAAACTGTTGATGGTGGAAGTAACTCCCTTACGTTGAAAGAGGCTGTGTTGCCATGCACAGAAAATGTTTAGGAATATTTCTAGTGTTTTTCTGTGAGATTGGAAATCTCCTTGTGTTTAAGCTTGGTCTGTCCTATATATATGTGTGTTAGTGTAAACATGAGGAAGACTTTTTTGACTGTACAGGCATCTGGAGAAAAGCCCATGGAATCAGAAGCTGCTCGATATGTTTGTCAGAGTACATGTTAGCATGTGGAAAAGGATGAGAATGAATGGAGGGATGTGTACAAATACCAAAATTTATCTGTTGCCTGTTGTGAGGCTTTGTGTATGTGGTGTCTAAGGAGGACTTGGCTCTAGCTTCCTCATGCTAGAAAGTGTGGGGAGATACATTCCAGAGATGCATTCAACTCAGAAGTTTACTAAGCAAAAACTGACCCTGTCTATTCTTGGAACATATCTCATGATTGGTACTTGTCATTGAGAAGAGCAAGTCGGTTGCCTGTAGGCTTGTGTTTCCTACAGAGAGGAGTGTTTTCAGCAGGGTGCTGGGGTAAATGGCCTGTTGTCTGTGCTCTGAGGAGCATGTGGCTGATGCTTCTGAGCCAAGAAACAACATGCATGATGCCTAAGTGGTTATAACTACTGTGCAGAGGAAATGGGGATGATAGCATAGGGGTCACAAGCATTTTGGTAGCAATGTACCTAGTGCTCTCTTTTATAACTGAACCTATAAAGGGCAATTGGTCCTCTTTGCTCGTTGACATATTTAGCAGTGGAGTGTTGAATGCATTGTGCAACATGTGTATTGCATTAGTTCCCTGTATTTTTCCCTTATTTTTTTTAGTGTACATTTAGCATACTGTAATTGTCAGTTCAGATAAATCCTTCAGCTGGTTTTGGGTGAGAGTGTAGGTTTAGCATCATTGCTTAGCAAGAATCTGTGTCAAAAGTGGATGTTTGTATGTTTGAGTGTACACTGATCTACGTTGCATTACCCTGTGTTGCTCTTCTTGGGAGGGAGTGAACTTTTTTGCATTCAAGCTTTCCCGTCCTTCTAATATTTGCAGCTACAAAAGCACTTATTTCTTAGCAGCGGCAATCTTAGAGTGATCTTACTTCAGCCAGGATGGTACTGTGCTGTTGAATGGTTTCTTTGCCTGGCTCTGAATTGCAGGGACTGTTTGTAAATGCTTTGAGTAAGATCCATGTGGAAGTTTCCAGTGTGTAGACGTTGGGGAGGTGGTAGTGACGAACTGCCTCCGGTTGGCAGAGTACACATCCTTACCTGACAGGGAGCTTTCAAGATTAGAAATGCATTATACAACAGTTAGAACTAACTGTAGTGATTAAACACTGGAGAGATTCAGGAGTAACACTTCTTCCTGGTCTGGAGCATATGGATAGGTCTAGCAAAGATAACTGCCGAATAATGACCTGGGTAGGCATGTGTTTTGGTTTTGTCTGACTCACTAAGCCCAGATTCGTTGCAAACATTTGGCTGTCCTGTGTGATTGCAGGAAGGTTGTGTACTTAGCCAGATATTTAGCTATAGCAGTCCACACTTCTCCTGCTTGACATGTTTGTGAAGCAAGTTTTGTGCTTACTGAAAAGGTAACAGGATCCAGTTGCTTGTGATCTGCAGCTGGATGCAGTGCCATGTGTGCTGTTGATTATTAATCAACCTCAGTGTGTTAATGTTTATAGTTTCAGTGTATATGTGTGTGTTAATTGGTTAACTTCTAAAACATTAAATGGTGCCTGTGTACCTTCCTAGGAAGTAACTTAGATTTGTGGCCAGTAGTGCTCATTATCTGTTGCAGCCAGAACATTAGTTTTTTTAATCCAAATTATTACAGAGAATGCTGTATGGGTAAGGTGGAACCTCAGCATCTGGTGCCAGCCACATGCTTCTATCTTCTGTGTTAGCAGAGGTGGGAGGATGTGCAGCTGAGCCCTGGAACTGTGACCCTGACTGTCCTTAAAAGATGCAGGAGATGAATGAAATAAGCAGGTGAAAATCTCCATTGCAAGGTGGTTTTGGCACCGCAGCCACTCCTGATTTTTCTCCTGCATGAACCACAGTGATATGGGAAAGCTGGTGTCCTGAGCCTGAGCTTGGTTCAAAGGAAGCAATGGAACTTGCTCTTCAGACATACTCTGTCCTGCATCCTGCAGTGCCTAGTTTGCATTTCAAGACAGTGGAATTGCACAAAGTCTTAGGAATCCAGGCTGGAACCTTTTGAACGGGAGTGGGGACTGAGTCAAACACTTAGCACTACAGTGCAGTACTCTGCAAATGCTGTGGTAGGTGTTCTGAGCATACTTAAATTTCCAGTTAGGAGAGTGAGCTACAACCTGGGGACTGAGCAGAGTACCCCTGAAGCACAGACAAAGCTTACTCTCTGGTGTGTGGGGAAGAAATTTGGCTGTGTAAAATGAGCAGGCATAGCTCCAGGTCAGGAATGGACTGTGACAGCTATCAGTGCACTTTGTCTCTGCTATCAGGCCCAGAGAATGTGTTCCAGGGCCTGATAATAATGAAAGGTCAAATGCTAATGCTTTAAATCCTTCTTAAACATCTGGAAGGAAACAAGACCGTCTTTGCAGAGTTCCTGACATTTACCTGTCTTTGCTTCCCCTGTTCAATGGCAACTTGAATGTTTCTGTGGAGTCCTGGGATGTTATCCAAACTAGGGAACAGTCATGAGACGAGTTCTCCCTTTGCCTGGTAAGGTCTGCTAACTGCTGTCATTCAAGCTGGGCTGCAAACAAGTTCTCCTGGTGGCCGGTTGCCAAAGTGGAAAGAGATTATCTGGGATATGCCACTGGCTTTCAGGTGACTTGAAACTGGTTATAAACTCGTTCCTTGACCTCTTGCTTTTCTTTTTTTCCCTGCTCTCTCCCTTTTTCATCTTTCAGCACAGAAAGACACCGGTCATGGTGGGTGATGCCATCTTGATCATGAGGGGCTTGACAAAGCTTAGTAAAGCAATCATAGAAACCCAAGCAGGACAGCTTCGGCAGGTGCTCCTTGGGGGTGATGCAGTTACCATTGCAAAGACTCTCCAGGCCACTGCTGAAGAACAGTTCAGTTCTGCCTTGGGGAAGATGCAGGTAAGCAAAGCTCTTTGTGCACAGTCTAGTCTGATGTTTTGCTTTTTGGTTTTGTTGTGAGGGTGGCTAGGACCTTGCATCATGAACAAGAACCTGAAGTGTGGATCGATAATACAGGTGTTGCAGCACTCTGGGAATTCTCCAGGATTTCAGTGGTGTGCAGTAGGTGCTTGGACAAGAGTGGGAGGGGAATGTTACTGCAGAGTGTTTGTTTCCATTACAGGGTGTTTAAGACATGCTGAAAATGAAAAGCGCTGTGTTTCCCTCACCCTGTCAAAGATCAAACTCTTGCTAAGGTGGGCCAGCAGCTTTGTTATTTAACGTCGTCTTTAATCATAGAATAGTTAGGGTTGGAAAGGACCTTAAGATCATCTAGTTCCAGCCCCCCTGCTATGGGCAGGGACACCTCTCACTAAACCATGAAGATTAGTCACTGATTATCTCTCCTTTGACTAAGTGAATGAGCCCTTCTGGAGTCAGTTGGATTTATCTCAGTGCTGCTTCCTTTCTTGTCAGAGTTGGTGCAGAATGGTTCAGGTGTTCATCACTTACAGCCCAGACTGTTTTTTTCAGAGCTGATTTTTCAAATAAGGAACCTAAAAGCTAGATGTTTTTTAAGCAACAGGTTCTATCACCAGACATAGGGATGGATTTATAAGAGCTTCACGTTTGCTGTATAGCCATCTCTTGAAAAAGTGGGCCTTGTCTGAGGGCAAGAATGTCTCTTAATCAAAAATGATCATCCTTTATCATCCTTTAGACCATGTAGCTCATAATCATTTTTGAAACAGGTTTTCTATGCAATTAGTTTAGACTATCATAGCGGCCTGTAGCTTCAGCCCTAGAATCTGGGCCTGCGTTTCCTTCCTTGTGGAAGGAAATTCCTGAAGTGTGTTTATGTATGCAGCTAATGCTTTGTCTTGCCTTTGTCCTCCTTTTTCATGTAGGAAGAGAGAGAGGGTGTCCTCCTGTTTCTGTGCACAGGTGGGGCCCTACGTCCAAACCTGCAGAACACTTGGTCTGTGTTCTGTCCATGAGTTGCATGAAAAGCTGCTGCCAAAGTAGGGCTTGGGAAGAAATATATGGTCTGAAGCTGTAACACTGTTTCAAAGGGAGGGAAACTTTTATATCACTACTTTGGATCTGTGGCAGGGTTTTGGCTGTCTTACATGCTTTAAACTTAAGTATGGCAGTAGAGAGCACTACTTGCTTGTGATAATTAGTATTGTGGCCACAATCCCCATCTGTAAACAGACTTCCTGCCCCCGCCTGCGCTGTGATGTTGAGGTTCAGAATAGCATGAGACCTGCTGAATAACAGGAAAGACCGTGTTCACTTTTTTTTTGTAAGGAAAAGAAATGTAACTAGTGTTTAGGAAAGAGTTTAAAATATGCTGCCTCCTTGCCTGACCACAACAGGATTTTAGATCCTGTTGACTAGCTGTAATAGTCATGAATTCTTCCATCAGCATTTGCCATACTGGGATAGGTAACTAGAATGTGTCAAGAAACAAGTAAATAGGAGGCAGTGCTCTGCTGTATATGTTTGGGTTTGTTTCTACACTGAAAAGTGGTGGAAAATACCTGCACTTACTGGAGCAGCTCCTGCAGGTTGGGTCAGAATGAAAAACACTGTCAGGAGAAGCTAGCCTTAGTTGTTGTGTGTCTGCTGCTGCTATCCTTGCTTCAAGCACAGAATTCTGTTCATTTATTCATGAAACAAACCAAACCACAGTTTAGCGGTTGAGTGATGAAATGTGTTTTGCAGTTGGCTATGTCTTGGTCATGGAAAGATGAGCTTACTTTGCCAATAAGTAGGCATCTGGTGCTGCTTTTGGTAGGTGTAGGCTGGTAAGTGGTGACATTGCATGATTAGGGACAGGATGGCAGGAGGGAGCATGGTAGAAATAAGAACTTAATATTATGAGGTATAGCTTTTTATTGTCCCTCTTAAATATAAGTTAAGCAATATTGCAGCTCTCATTGCCTGTTATTTCTGAGCAGTGTCTTCCTCCTAGTGAGTTCCACAATTAACGATCCTTCCTGGCAGTGTATGTAGAACAAGGTGTCTTCAGTTACAGGTATTTGAGAAGCTATTAATGAATTTGGCCCATAATTGGGGTTGAAAGACTACCAGTGATCCCAGGTGTCCTCAGTGTCTTCCTTTTTCCTGTCTCTTACTGTGAATGCCTGCAGTGCCAGAGCCTCTACAAATTACCTGTTGTGGAGAACTGACAGCCTAACTGCATGCCCACCTCTGGGGACCATGGATAGGTAGGGAGCACATTTTAAGTTCTTAAAGTATTTCTATTATTGTTTGCAGGAATTGGGCATACAGCAGGAGAACTTAACTGATCTCGATGAGAATTTTGGGAAAGACTATGACTTCTCAGCCCGAGACTCACCAGATGCTCCAATGGACTTCTCCACTGCCCCCAGCAAGCCTCATGAACGCAGCAGTGAAGGCCCTGCTTACTCTTACACTACAAGTGGACCTTTTAGAAGTGTTGGTGAGACTGGAGATTCTGGCACGGGTCAGAAGCCTTTCCCTCCCAAAATGGATGCAAGGTTATTTGGAGGCTTTAGGGACCCTGGAAATCCTTTTTCTGCTCCTTTTGGACAAAATAGGGCTTTTCACCAAGACCATTCCTCTGTTGGTGGATTAACAGCTGAAGATATTGATAAAGCCAGACAGGCCAAAGCAGGTTCACAGCAGAAACCCTACAAACAGATGGTATGTCTTTTTAAATTAAGGATTCTCAGTACTGCAGTCTCTGTACTGGATTGTACTTACTCATCTCCTCCTGTTTTTCTCTCATTTCTTCCTCTTTGTGGATGTGAAATAGGGAAGTGTCTGTGCTCATTAACTCTGATCTCTGTGATTTTTATTCTGTCATTAGTTTTCTTGCTCTCCTTTCAGACCTGCTGCCTCTATATCAGATATTCTGATATGAGAGAATGTTTAAAAAGTATGCATAGGGTTAGACTTTACTTTTATATTAAGGGAGCTCTCCTTTCATTCACTGGACAATGAAGACTGTGTATTGATATATGTTACAGTAATGAAGGGTTTGTATTTTGTCCTGTTTTTTGGAGTGAAATGTTGAGCAGGTGGGTTCAGCTGCAGCCTGCAAAAGTTTGAAGACTGACCTAAGATTCCATCTTCTCCTTGAAAGGCCCTGTTCCCTTTAGCTAGTTGTTTTGTTGTGGCTGTGAAGAATGAATTGGGCCTAAGCTCCTCTCACTGAAGACTGTGGTTTCCTGCCCTGTGTCTTACAGTCCTTGTAGAGGTGGCGGGAATGTTGCCGTGGGCATTAGTAGACTGCAGAGTATCATAGCTCACAGTTGTTGCTTTGGTGCCTCCTGCCCTTGCGTGAGACAGCACAGAGAGCCCACAGCAGAGTTCGCAGTGGAGGTACTTGCGATCTGTGCTGATCTCCTGCCTCCTTCCCCAGACCCAGTATAAGATAGTACTGCAGGTTCACTCAGGATATTGCTTTGATGAGTCTGTATGCTGCTTCTGCTCCAGCTGTTGTGCATAGGGAAGTTGTCTACAGTACTGTAAACCTGATAGCCTTCCATGAGCTTTAATTCCATGCATGGAAGGGAGTTTGAGTTGGTACTGTGCTGCTTCTCCAAGTTCAAAAGGTAAGGGCTGCCAAGGTGAAAATAAATGAGGTTTCTCAACGTGCTTGTCATGTCTTTCACATTCTGTTGTCTACTCCTCTCCTTAGTGTATATTTTGGTTCATGGTGTGTCTGTTCTGCAGTGTGCTCACTTGAAAACCTCTCAACATAAGGCTCAATGTTTGCTTTCTGTAGCATGGAGTTGTTCAAGTGCTTTCAAAGTTGCACTCTGAATTTGTAGGTCTCTGACCACATGCCCAGCTCATTTGTGTATTTCTCTTTGTTTTGTTCTCCTTTGCCCCTTTCTGCTGCAGCTCAGCGAGCGGGCCCGGGAAAGGAAGGTTCCTGTCACCAGGATTGGACGGCTTGCCAACTTTGGAGGTCAGTTTGCACACCCACACTTGCAGCCACTGTCCTTGCATGTACTGATCCATGACAGGCTGTGATAATGCTCCTGCTGAAGCAGTGGTTGCTTTACATTATTTAAGTTGCTAATGGGAGAGTGCTTTCCCACAAGCAGCTGGGTAGCTCAGAGCTTGATTTGGGCTTTTTCATTACAATTCATTACAATTCTTGGCCTTTAGTCACAATGAAGTTATACTTTGAATCCTGCTTTCTATCACTCTTGTAACACATTTAACTGTTACTGTGATAGTATGGCAAAGAAAAGAGCTACCTACCTGAATAGGCCTTTCAGCTTCATTCAGGATGCTATCTGTAAACATGAACTGCAGAGTTGGCATGGGGTTTCATTTGGCTGAGCATAGCAGGCTGATATTTTTCCTGAAACTTAGTTTCTATATACCTATTCTAGAGAGAGAGAAAAAATAAGTCACTCTTATTAAGAGTATAGGACTGCAGATTTGAGAGTGCACAGTAGAACCATGCATCTTCGTGGTAACATACTGGGCCATGCTGCATTAACTGCACCTCACTCTCTCCCTCTTACTAATTCTCCAGTCTGTACCAATATCCTGGACCTGCATATGTGACTTCACTTCATTGTGGCAACCATCCTTCTGGTCCCTATAGTGTGCTGCTGCTGTTAAGCATAGACAGCTGGAGCAGCTGTTATTTTGAATAATTTCTTTCCTAACCTTATCCTTGCTATGTCTCTGAACAGTGGTTAAATATAAAACATCCTTTTGGTATTGATTTTTGAGGGTGGAGAGCTTTGATTTACTTAGCCATTGCTTATAAACCATTTTCTCCCAGGATGTAAAGTCTGAGCTTGAAAGATCAAGCTAACTGAAACCTATGTGCAGAGTTTATTTGCAGGCTGGGACTTAGGATGTTAAAGAAATAGAAGTATCTTTAGTAATAATAACAGATAGTGCTTATCTAATATCTTATATCCAAAGCCATCACAGGTCTTAGCATGTTCCTGAGAAAAAGAGAACTGTTGCAGTATTGCAGGTGGAAAAGATGATCACAGTTAGTCTTCCTTAGCACATCAGTAATTGAGTAGTCTCTTGTAGGCTTTTTTTTGGTTGAGTTGGGTTTTTTTTGCTGACCCTATTGTTTTGTGATAATACTAGTCTATCTAGGCTGTGACTGCTGTACACTCTGAAGTAGCATGTTAGGCCCTTGTGGCTCTTGGAATTCTCTTCCACAAAATTTGATAAAGAAGCACACATGCAAAGTAGGCATCCTTGTGTTATGGGTCCCAGAAGAAGGAAAAACAGTCAAATGTATTCAGATCCACTGTTGTATTAAAAATCAAACATCCAAACCCTACTATTCATCCTGTGTGTGATTCTTGTCAGAGTAATACACATGCTAGGAGGAGTTGAGGCCAGGGACTGATTCTGTGTAGTACAGGAATAAACAAAGTGAGTTTTGTGATCACTAAATGTTCTAATGTTGGTCTCTCTTAAGTTCAGTGCAGGTGGTCTGGCTTCTGTCTTTGTTTAGTATTCCTTAAAAGGAAGCTAGATTCAAGATGGGCTCTTAGGAGTAAGAAGGCATCACTTTAAAGCTCAGTTGACTTCTTTGTTTTAAGCTCTAGTAGCACACAGGTCTCTGTTCTAATCAAGCCTTGATTTTCACTGCAAGTGTCACAACACTTCTCGTTGTCATCTTCCAAATTTATCTGTGGCTGCTTGCTGACTGCTGATGGATGCGAAGTGGCAGATGACCAAATGTTCTGTAAACCCTGAGCTCCAGTGCTGTTGCTGTATGCTCCAGCTCTTGGCATGCAGGGCTGTTACATGAGGAAAGGCTGACTCATGCATCAAGGGGAAATATAACTGCCTACCTGTCTTCTGTTAACCTCTGGTTACAAAACAAAACAAATCCCCACCAAACCAAAACCACAAAGGGAAAGTAAGAAAGAGGTTGTTTTTAAGCAGCATCCCCAATAATATCTGTGTGTCATCTTATTTTTTTGATCTTGACCTTCTCTTCCACTTCTGTTTTGTATGAATGAAATTTCTGGCAAGACAGCTCTTGCTTTCAGACTGCTTTTGGGGGATGTTGTGTTGCAAGAAACAATGTCCAAAATCTCTATTCTCTGCAATCCTGTTAGCATTTATTGCTTCTCTTTCCCTCTGAATTCTTCCTTGCAATGGTAAGGAGAAATAGCATTGTCAGTGCATACTGTCTAACAAACAATGAATATGGCTTACAGGTCATTTTTTTCCTATGGAATTACGTTGGTAGGCTGGGTAATGTTGAAGGTGGTTTCTGAGGGTGTGATGAGCCTGAGCAGCATGGACAGCTCCACATGGGAAGGACTACTTGTAAGGAACACTTCTTAGCAGTCAGATCTTAATCCATGTTGGTATGAGCTTTTAGACAGCCTCTAGAATTGCATGAAAGGAGGGTCTCCATTTATAGTGAGCAGCAGCTCCTGCTTGCTGTTTGCTCCAAGTTTACAATGTTTTTCCGACCTGCACATAGCTTTGAGAGCCAGTGTGGTTGTGAAACCCTGTCAGCTAATTCTAGTGTGTTTTTTCTTGACTGGCTCTCATCTGAAGAGCAATGCTCTCTACAAATTGCATCTTTAAACCAAGAAACTTTAGCTGATGGCAAAAGCTGTGGTGTACCATTTGGTTCTACCTGTTTTTGATTCCGTGGAAGTTGTTATTGGGCTTTGGTTTATGGTTAACTGTTTTCCTCTTACACTGTAGGCAGGAGAAGGCAGTACTTGTGTGTCTCTCCTAGCTGCTGACTATCCTTACTATCAGTCCCTTCTGGACGTTCTTAGGAGTGATGCAGGAGACAGCTTGGTCAGTTTTTAGAAGCATCTGCATGCTGAAGCATGAGGCTGATAAAAGGAGTCTCATGAGGGTGCAAGAGGTACTTTCCAACGGAGATGAGAATTTTTGCTTTTCTAAGATCCAGCCCAGCTTACTGTATATATAACTTTTCCTGGAAAAGGCAAAATAAGCTTAAACTGTGTTTTAAAGCTCAGTGGCAGCTGAGTTGGATGCTCCCTGTGCCTGCACAGCGTGTGTATGTTCTCATGTGCATTTTCTCTTTTCTTGCCTTTTCGACATAGGTCAGAAACAAAGTGGAGGATGCTCCAATTCTATGAGGGAGTATAGCTTAGAGGAAGTAAGGGTTTTGTGCACTTTTTGTTTCTTGTGCGCTTTTGGGCACCATCTTCATTTGAAGACCCTAGAAAATCACTGTAGGAAATATTTGAGGTGGACTTATCCCCTACCACCTCCACCCCATTCAAACCTGCATGTGATTCTGACTTCTCATGGTGGGGTAAATCCCACTTTTTTCTTACTTCCATGCTAGAACAACAATGCTTTAGACTGGAGGAGATAAGGTGTTGAATAGACCAAAAGCAGAGTTCATGTAACTATTCCTGGGGTTCAGGTAGCTGAATTCCTATACTATTGACATGATCCCATTCATGCTGGAGTCATTCCTCTTGTCTTTGCCTATTCTTCTGCAATACTCCTTTAATGTTAGTGGGAATGTTGATCTCTCAGCTCTGGTGTGAGGACACTGTGATAGGTGGTAGACAAATGAGTAACAGGAGGCAGGAATAGTTGGACTGCAGAGGTTTCCTGGCTTCCCACCTCTTCTGGGAGCAAAGCACATTTTGCTGGGAAGACTGGAGACAATTTTCTCCATGCTTGCATGTAATTCTGAGCTACTGCTTCTCTGTAATCGGCACTAAATCCTTTCCTGAACTTCTTTGTCCTTTGTATATGTTTCTGTATGCTTCTTGCAGCAGCTGGCCTGGCTGCTGGGGTTGTATTTATAGTACTAAATATTCTTGATTTTTATTTGTCTTATTTGATTTTTTTCTTCTCAGAGTTGGAATTGATAAAAGAGATTTTCCTGCAGTGTTGGCTTTTGTTTCATGCTTATTTTGTAGCCTGATGGGTCATTGGTTCCACCCAAACAGTTCTTGATCCTCTCTTTATTTCCATTCTCCCTTCCTTGCGTCATCTGGCTTTTCCAAGCAGTTTCTGTCTCCCTTAATCATATTCCTGATTTGTAAGCTTATTATTTTAATGATATAATAGTATCCTTTTGCAATGAAGAAAATTCAGGAAGCTTCTGGTGCAGTCTAGATCCAATGTGAGTGTAGCAATTGTGCAGAAACAAAGCTAGCCTTGAGGTGTGTTTTTAAAGTATATACAGGGCAAGTACAGGAGTCAGCTGTCACCTAAGTGTGGCTTTCTTCTGGTATGAATTTCATGCCCAGAAAACTACTGGACACTGATAGACAACCATCTGCAGCTTGCAGAATGTTCTGTGTGTTGCTTGCAGTGCTTGACGTGACTGAAACAAGGACACAGGCTGCTCCAGGGGAGGGTCTCACCCACCCCTGTGCTTGGCAGGCGGAGCACAGTGATAACAGCCCATTTAGTCTCACGTTTGTTTTGTTGTGTCAGTTGCTGAGCGAGAAGATTCTTCTTGAGCAAAACTGAGTCCAGGCCCTCTCTAGATGGACTTGGTTTGAAGTGTGACGAGTGCTGGAGATGCCTGGAAAATGTCTGAAGAGGCACACTGCTGGTACAAAACCAAGTTGCATTTTCCAGGCCTGAAATCTGCCTGCACAGGGTGTAGAATACAGGAGTGTGACTTGGTAGAGGTGCTCTGGGATGCTGTTTTCCAGGGTGCTGAACTGTGGCTGTTCAGTGATGCTGAGAATTGTCCCCAGATGAGTAATCTTGGGAGGAAATACTCATTTTGCAGACAAGGAAAATGAGAGATGTCAGAAGTGACTTGTGTAAGGTCAATAGACTAATGGCCCAAAGGAGGAGAGTGCTTTTCTACAGCCCTGCAGGTGCTTTGGAGAGAAGACTCCTGTTAACAGATGAATGGCATGTGGTGGGTTGACCTTGGCTGGCAACAAAGCACCATGCAGCCTCTAACTTTTGTCCCACAGCAGGCTGGAATAAGAAGAGCAAAAGCAAGAAAACTTGGGAGTTGAGATGAAGGTAGTTTAATAGGGGAAGCAGAGTTCCATGTGCATGCAAAGCAGCAAGAGAAATTCATTCACTACACCCTATCAGCAGCCAGATACTCAGCTGCTTCCCGGGAAGCAGAGCCTCAGCATTTGTAGCAGTTACTTGGGAAGACAAATGTCATAACCCCAAATGTATCTCCCTTCATCCTGTTTTCTCCAGGCTTTTACTGCTGAACATGATGTCAGAATCGTGCAACTGTAGAATGGTTTGGGTTGGAAGAGACCTTAAAGCTCATCTGGTTCCAGCTCCCTGCCATGGTCAGAGATGCCTTCCACTAGACCAGGTTGCTCCAAGCCCCGTCCAACCTGGCCTTCAACACTGTGCCAGGGATGGGGCAGCCATGGCTTCTCTGGGCACCCTGTGCCAGTGCCTCAGCACCCTCACAGGGAAGAATTTCTTCCTTACATCTAACCTAAATCTCCCTTATTATTGAAGTTTGAAGGGCATGCATGTCCCTTTGATCAGTTAGGGCCAGCTGTCCTGGCCATGTTCACTTCCAGCCTACTCATTGCAGAGGCAGAGGGGAAAAAGCCCTGATGCTGTGCAAACACTGTTCAGCAGCAGGTACGACATGGGTGTGCTGTCAACGCTTGTAGTTACAAATCCAACACAGAGCGCAGTGCAGACTGTTGTGATGGAAATGAACTCCTATCTCAGCCAGACCCAGTATTTGTCTTCAGGTAACATGTGCCTAAACTACAGCCTTTCTGAAGGGTGGGTGTGTAAAAGAGGCCTGGAAAACAAATCTGGTACCGTTTCAGGACACAGGTGGTGTGGCTCTGAAACCTGCATTGAAGTCACTTTCTGAACCCTAGAGCCTTCATCTGGTTTGTAAGAAGAGGAAAGGTGAAGCTTTCCACATTAGTTTTTGGTGTATGAGCCGTTTGCGCTGCCAGTGCCACAGTGAATGAAATTCAAGTTGATAAAGGAGAAGGTTATATGTTCCTGAAGTTCAGTTTGACTGATCCCTGGAACTGATGTTAGTGGATGCAGTTATAGCCATGAGGAATTTAGGCTGTTATTTAATTCCCTAATTTCATAGCTCTTCTGATAATAACTCAGGAATAAAGTGAGCAACTGAGGCTTAAGTGAGAAATACCACATTGAATTGTTACTGTTTCTTGGGGATAGGAGGTTGCATATGCAGCTGACTTTTGCAAGCTTAACCTGTAAAAAGCAGCAAACACCTAGGATGCACTTGACCATGCGCAGTCCCAAGACTATTATCTGCGCTCCTGCTACCATATTTAGAGCAGGGCTGTGTACACCCTGAGATGTTCCAAGTAGTAGGAATGCTGCACTGCATTTTCATGTAGTGCCCTGAGCGAAATACCCTGCTGAACATGGTGATGGTAGTTTGAAGATGCTTAAAGTCTTTGTTAAACTTCAGATGTTTAGACCTTAGCAGCTGTTTAGCCATAGACTTATCTATGCTTCACTTTAGTTGAAACAGTTGTTGGCTAACGCTGGCAGTTCATGTCCTAGGAAGTTGAACAGAGTGGAGCAGTGAGCAAATTTTTTAGGACCTGTTTGAACAGAAACATGTATTGTAGTGTAGTTTACAGTACAGCTTAGTTCAGATGCTCAGCTGTGTATGGCATGAGAGGGGAGGTGTGACATACGTTTGTTTGGAATCTGATCCTGCCTACACTGGTGTAAACCACAGGCTGCTTTGGAGCATGCTAGAACTTCTCCAGGTTTATTCTGGAAGACAGAGTAGAATCTGGCTCGCTGGTCTTTTGCTTTGAAGTGGTTTGTGTGTGAATAACGGAGAATAGAAACCTTGGTTATTTTGAGTTTAGGGGCAGGCAGTAAATCTCAGTATCAAAATGCCTTTGGAAGCAGATGTATTTAATTTGGAACCAGTTGCTGCCAGCCCAGTTGAGTCTAACTCTGATAATGACCAAGCTGATTTTTGATAGGGAGCATTGCTTTGGAGGTGGTGAAGGTGGGATGAAGGCCAACAGAAGTGCTCCATGAATGGTATTCACTCCAGAAAGCCACATTTGGTTGATGAGATGCCTGTCTCCACTGGCTTCCTGTCTGACTGTGCATTCTGCTCCAAGTTACTGTCCTGCGTGTGGGATCTGGTTGGCACAGCGTTTTAATCGACTTCATGCTGTGTTTGAAAAGTCTCTTTTCTTCTTTCCTATGGAACCTAGGGGTATTTTTCTCCCTTTGTTCAGCTAATGAAACTCTGGATTTCTGGTGCAGATGACTTGCTTAGTAGTCATGCGTGTCTTGGTACTAGTGAAGAATCTGCACAAGGTGACTGATTACAGCAGACTTCCTTAGGCTTAAATTTGGTGTTTCAGCACTGCACCTCCATAGGAAAATGTGCAGAAAATTCACGAAACTGTTTTTTATTATTATTATTTTTGATTATTTCAGGGCATTTAATTCTAAGTATTGCAATGTTAAAAACATGACATCCTGTGAAAGTTAGATTTTTCTCTGGATGTAGATCTCTATTATGCTCTATGCTCTTCAACATTTATGTGTAATGGAGAATGAAAGGTTGTTTGACAAGGACAACCTTTGTTTTCTGATCTGAAACATCTCTGTAAGGGCATGGGACTGGCCCTGGAAGCAGTCCTTGGGAAGGCTTTGTAATGCCACTGGTATCTCCTGTGCTTCTCCTCATGCTGGATTCTCTGGTCTAGTGCCTGCAGCCTGCAAGGCTGCAGATGGGGCTGTTTCTGAAGCAGATACACTGTGCAAGTTTGAAATCTTTGGTAGAGGTGGGGTTGTAATTGCCTGGTGAGAGGGAGGACAAACTCAATGCAAGGTAAGGTTCAACCTGTCTGTGCCCAGGCTTCTCGCTTGAGGCTACAACTGTGTGCACGCTTTTCCTCCTGCACACATGCATAGAATACCATGTTTTGGTGAGCTCTGCTTCCTTCACAGTGCTGTGTCCCCTGGTTATTCCATCTGGGAAGCTGTCCAGTAGTGCCTCAAGGAGGGCTTGGAGTGCTTGGAAAACTTTCACTCCCAATACTGCTGACAGGGTGGAAGTGAGGCATGGCAGGATGCACCATTGCTGAGGAGATGTGCACCAACGGTTCTGGTTGCCCCATGTCATTTATTATCCAGCAAAAATAAATATTTGGCAACTGGGAAGGCAGTGAGACCTTTGGTAGTACAGATTACGTCTCAGTTAGTTTGTGGCTTTGGTCAGGTTAGCGGAGGCAGATAATGCTGCTTTTGTAGTCTTATCTTTTGTAGCTTTATTTGTGGCTGTGAATCAACACCCTGTAGGAGTGATAGAGCATGTGGGATGCTGGTGTTCAGTCTCATGGTCTCAGTGTTGCTGTGCAGGGCTACTCCCCAGCACAGCCCCTTGGAATTGCAGGTTACAGCACTGCTTGCATAAGGTGGGCCTCAGGAAAGGAATGTTTCTGTTCATCATAATCAACAAGCACATGGAAGTAAAGACAGCTAATGAGCACGAGTAAATCTGGATGCTTAGTAGGGTCACAGAGCCTTAAGCTCCATTGACAGTGGCTTCATCTAAGCCCAGGTCTTCTTTTTCTGGATGAGAGGGATTCCGTTTCATGAGAATTATACTTTGAGAACCACAGTGGTAAGGGTATTGTATTTTTCTTCTCATGTTTTAAATTATGCAATTTGAGTCTACAGCAGTACCTAAGCCAGTGCATAAGCTCTGAGTAGCACTCGTTGCCATGCTTAATGAAAGGTTGGATATCCCAAACTGGCTAGCCTATGATACCTATGATGGCTGGCCTGCTGGACTGAAAACAGTTCAGTGGCAAAACTGAAGATGACTCCAGGCTGTTCTGATGAAGCTGTTCTGTTGCTACGTATTAGACTGTGCCTTCAGGTTAATTACAAAATATGCCTCTGTATGTGGCTCAAAAGGCTTTTTCATTCTGATGTGGGTCTTTCTTCTTCTTTTAAAGGATTGGCTGTTGGTTTGGGCATTGGGGCATTGGCAGAAGTTGCAAAGAAGAGCCTTAGACCTGAGGAACGCAATGGTAAGCCCTTCCTACAGCTGCACTCCCCCCCCCCCCCCATCTCAG
>JASSUY010029147.1:0-42902 GCA_032466535.1 Forpus xanthops
GCAGTGCTCAAGGCCAGGTTGGACACAGGGCTTGGAGCAAGCTGCTCTATGGAAGGTGTCCCTGCCCATGGCAGGGGGTTGGAACTGTGGGAGCTTTAAGGTCTCTTCCAACCCAAACCAATCTGATTCTATGACACCAAGTCAAACCCTGTGGGAGGAAGCTCAATTTGGAGTTTTGGTGGGGATATAAGTAACACATGAGCTGCACCACAAGGCAGCTTCCCATCTATGCGCTGAACACTAAAGCAGCTTAAACTCTATTAAAAGCAGCATTATACATCAGTATCGTTCACAGCTTTTCCACAGGCAAGTTTAAAAATCTTGTTGGTGGGCTTAAGTTCTGGTACATTAAAAAGACAACTGGTAAAAGACCTTGTGCTTCTAGCAAGCCCTGCACACACGGCCCTGAGAGCAAAGTGACGCTCCCAGTTCCTGTTCTCATAGATAAAAGTGTCCATAGAACACAGGAAAAATGAGAGGAGGAAGCTCAGATCTGGGTGCAAAGCTAAAGCAGGACTTGAGCTCACACCTGACAGCACTATGCCCCTTCCAGAGAGTGACAGGAGGTTTTATTCCCTTCTGCCCCTTGCAGGATTTGCTGACCTAGCGAACGCCATGTGTTTTATATGGCGAAAAAAGCCTCCCCAGAGCAAAGGAAAAGCTCAGATCTGGGGATTTAAATCAGGAGTGCTGAAAACAAAGCTGAGCAATGCCTGGAGCTCCGGGTGGTTGAACAGCACAATAACTGTGTTTGACATTAGAAATAGTAACAGCTAAATAAGAACTTGGGGATTTGGTCTGATAACACCAAAGAAAAGATGCTTCAGCGAGCGTATGCCTGTTTTGCCCTTATATACATCGCAGTTAACTTCACTATCTAACTAGGAGGACAAACATGGGACCGCAGGAAGCCAGGGATACATTAGCTCATATCCTTCTCCAATCTCATGGACAGACACTGCAGCATTCAGAAAGAAAAGACACAGCCAGGCCCTAAAAACACATTTCAGAGGAGAGGGTGGGCCGAAGCGGCAGCAGCTCACTGTGCTCCAGGGATGCTCAAGTCCAGCTGCAGGGCTCTTCCAGCCATGGGGATCCCAGATGAAAGCCAAGCCTCTACACTGTTAAACTGGCCATCCTCTACAAATGAGAAAGAAACAGGATGGGTTAGACCAAGGCTAAGTCAGGAGATGTACATCAGGGACAGCAGAGCTTCCCTTAGTGCTGGGGATCGAGACACTTCTCAGTGGATCCACCAGCTCCACACAATCGCTCTGCACCATTCCAGCATCCATATAATCATTCTGTATGACAGACACCACCCCAGCAAATAAGGAATTGCTGCACACTTTTCATCACCCTTCAACCTCTTGCAAAGCTCTGTGAGAAGGGTTTCCCACCCATGCAGGCTCAGCTTTTCTGAAGGCAATAATAAAGTTACTGAGGGTTACTCACTTTTATTTCTCTTCTCCAGAGGAAAATACACTTCCAGAACAAAGAAGCATTATAGGACTCATTTCATGTATTAACTACAATAAATACTCCCAGTTTGGATAAAACTCCTGCTGCCTCAGTGCGGGTCCAACAGACACCAGGAGCACACTCGGGTCGGGACAAGTGAATTCTATCCTATACAAATCGCACAAGTTAAAACCCATCAGCCAGGATTCCCTGGAGCTGCTGCTCACGCAGTGTCTCAGAGCACAGAAAGGCTCCTTCTGTGCCATACCCAGTGCCTGCCCTGCTCAGCTGCAGCACTCACTGCACGCCAACACACGAGTCACTAGGCGCACGTTGTCTGTTACCGCACCAGCACTGGTTTGCCATTAAAAGAAGCAACGGCACAGCTCTGGAGCCAGTGTGCTGACAACCAACACTTGAAATCCAACAGCCCGGAAATCCAGACCCTGCATGTGTTCTATTTACAATTAAAACCCAAAGCTAAGTAACATTAGAACAGCTTTCCCAACAAGGACACTTCAAGAGCAACCATCGTCACAGCTAATCTGTAAGAGCTGTTCACATGCCACCTGCTCAAGCAAAAGAGCAGTACTAGGAGAGACGTCTGTAACAGAATTGAGGAAGCTGGACCAAGTTACTATTATTTATCTGCATCCCCTCCTAGGAAATGTGTGTTATTTGTTTAAATACAGGGGGAAAGAAGCACTTGAAGTACATACATTCATTTTCTAACCAGACAGCCCAGAGCAAAGGCAAATGCAAAGAGGCAAGGCTTTGGTGCTCAGCCTATGGATAATATTCCTCTGATTGGATTCTAAGTTAATATTAGTATAGGAATAATTTATCAGATTTAGCACAGGCTCTTTCTCCTTCTCCCCCCTCATCATCAGCACTAAGGCCTCTGAAACACAGCGAGACATGCAGCTTTAGGAGAAACAGGTCCTTTTGGCATCACTACTGGCTGGACCATTCCCAAGTCGCCATCCCAGCTTGGGAGATGCTCTGCAGCAGGATCTGAGCCTGATGCCTTGTGCGCTTCTGCGGCTTTAGCAGGTCAGCAAGGAAACTCTGCTGCACTATTCAAAATGCTATCCTGAACCAGCAAATAGGAGACAGAGGCACGTCACTTCGGGATCAATCCCATACCTTCATGTCCCATGACATCATGGTGACAAAGAGAGCTGCATTGACAGAATGGTTGGAAGAGCTTCACTTCAAGGACAAAGTGCAATTAAAGCAGAAAACTGCACATCCAAATGGCCAAATACATTCAAGTGGGAGTTTCTCAGCCTGGAGGAACATTACCTGAGCAGAGGTAGGAGCTGCACCTCCCTTCCCTCAAAGGGATGAGCTGCATCCTATGGCAGCAAGGGGACCACCATGCCACAGGGGAAATGGGAGCACACCACCCAAACCTGAATCCTCTTTCAACACTTTGCGTCTGGAAACTGAACCAGCTCCGGCTTTACTTCCTTTGCACACACCCCAGCTCTCCGACACCAGAGCACCAGGAGCGAGAGGATCTGCTGCGAGCAGAGGCAAGGAGGCAGCAGAGCCTTGCTGAGAGCAAGAGCAGGTCAGCAACAGCCCCAGCAGCCCATGTGCAGCAACATGAAGAAACCAAGCATGTGGCATGTGCCATCTCTGAGCCCACCCTTAGGCACAACCACCCTTGGGTGCTCCCCAGCACAGCCTGCTGCTCCCACAGAGGGACATCACTGTTATCCCAAAGGTGGGGGATGCAGCCAGGTACTGTGGATCACCCCAGTGCATGGGGATGAGCATGGCACAGCGCAGAGGATGCACCATGAGTGCTGCCAGGAGCCATCCCACAGTCCCAAGCAGGGACCTGCTGTGCAATAATGCAGGCAGGTCCCCAGACAGAGCACCTAAATGGCAAAGACAAAACCCATCAGCATTGTGTATACTGCAGGAGGAGGAACACCCGAGAAGCCAAGTGCAGGGTTGCAGCAGGATCTACCCCAGGCACCAGCAGAGCAGGGCTGGTGGGAGCACAGCGAAGCAAGGGCATCTCCAGCCTTTCTGCACAGGGCAGCAGCCATGGTCTCATCCATGTCCCTTACTCAGAGGCTGAGGGGGAAGCCAAGGGTTCGTGGGTGATGCTGGCTGCAGGCTCCCTAAAGAGAGGGGGACAGACAAGGACATGACCTCCCCTTAGGGTGGGAGGGTCACACTCCCTTTGCCTTCAGTCAAGGGGCCTCAAAAGGGACCCGGTGGTGAGGACTCAGTGACAACAGACACCCACACAGGAAGGTTTACCCACCCAGCTACTTGCCAAGCACAGGCTTAACCCCTTCAGCTCCCTCAAGCCATGGGGAACTAGGGCTGAGCAGCACCACTCCCATCCAGGCTAACAGTCCAACGATCCCTGCAAAACCCCTGCCCTCCATCCATCACCAGATGGAAAGATGTGGGACCCAGCACTGCACAGGAAGGCTACAAGGCTCAGCCTAGTAGTGCCTGTGCAGCCATTCCACATCCTGGTCCAGGGATGAAGCGAGCTTAGGGTGAAACACTTTCATGGGCAGCCAGTAGAAGGATATTCACCAGTAAAACCAGTTGGAGCCCCTGGATTAGTGGGCTCAACCTGGCAACTTACTTCTCCCCCACTGAGGTCCCCCTTAGTGACAGGTTATTACACAGGAAAAGACTTCCTTCTGCTCCATGCATCCGTCTTTCCTCAAAGTAGATTCCATGCAATATTAATCAAGAGAAGTCCTACTTACTAAACCAAAAGAGAGTACATACAAGCTGCTTCCAGTGGTACTCACAGGCAAGCAATTCCCCCTTCAGGCTGCAAAGGAAAAGAGAAACAGCACAGGACAGCTTATAGTGCATTTTAAAGGAGATTTTGAAATAATAGGAAAAGCAGCAAAGCAAATGAGGAAAGAAGTGAAGCAACCCCAAAGATGCCATGCTAGGGAGCTGGGGGGAGGCTGTATCACAGTGGAGCTGATAGAAGGCATGGACAGTGCTGCAGTGCCTGGCCACCTCCTCCCTCCACTGCTGCCCTAACCTCTGACTCTATAGGACCCAAACAAGACCTCCTCAAACCCCCTCCAAACCTCTTTGCCTGCGCTCTCCCAGGCACACACAAACACCTCATTTAACAGTGACACAAGTTTAAATGAGCAAAGAAACAAATGGGGGTTTGCATCCAACACGGATGAGGACCTTGGTGTCTTTTTAAGGCAGATGAAACACCAAGCACCCAAAGGTGCTTTATTCTGGGCACCCAAAGAGCCCAAACTTTGTTCACCAAGCTGCTGACATCAGGGTCTGAAAGGAAACAGGCACTGACAAAGCCGTGATGCAAGTATTTCCTACCAGGGGCTGGAGCAATGCTTGGCTGCAGCATCAAATTCAGACAAAGCGGATATTTGTAACTCCTTCCAATTGGGTTTTTGCCAGAAAGCATCACCCAGGATGAACCGCCCTGTGCCAAACCCCTACAGCACTGACGTAAACCCACCTGCAGAGCCTGGGGTTCATAGAATGGTTTGGGTTGGAAGGGAGTATAAAGCTCACCCAGCTCCAACCCCCTGCCATGGGCAGGGACACCTTCCACTAAATCAGGCTGCTCCAAGGCCCAACCAACCTGGTTCTGAAAGCCTTTGGCACCACAGTTCTACCTTAATGGAGTGACTTTTGGGTTTACGAGTGCCTAATCCAGAATGCTTCCTACATGGAAACAAAGACCCTGGGAATGGGCTGCATTCCAGAGAGGACCACTGATAGCTGCGGGTGATGGCAGGCAAGGGAAACACAGGGAAGGTACCACCTGGGCCTCAACTTGTAGCTGCTGCTGGTCGGCCCCATCGCGAGCTTCCAAGGATGGGAAAGGCCCCACGAGGTCGAGAGGTTTGCTCCCAACGCTGTAATGCCGCGGGCGCTTTACCGTGTCCGCGCTGGCCCGCGGTGTAAAGCTGTTCCTTCTCATCCTGACGGGGCTTTGGCCGGCGGGAAGCTTGTTCTGATTGCAGGTGGAGGGAATCACAAGGAACGAGAAGGGGAACACCACAGTTTACAAAGGCATCCACAGTGGCACACACCTCCCCTGCAGAGCACCAGCAGTGGCATACCCCGCTCTCAGGGCTGAGCTGCCTCGGAGGCCACTGACAAATCCATTTCTGAGCAGTTTTACTTCCCTTTGGGATTTTTTCCCTTAGTCGGCTTTGTTCAGGGAGGTATTTTTTGTTCATTTCGGGGTTTATTTTCCTTTTCTCCCCACAATCAATTCAGGGGTGGAAAAGCATAATTAGAAATAGAAAAACTTTCCACTCTTTGTGTTTTTTCTCCCCCAAAGCAGCCACATTGCCCGAGTAAAGCCAAGAACAACAGAAAGAGCCTCCCACTTCTCTGAGCAAGCAATGATTTCAACACAGGCATCACACAGAAGTTGCAAAGTGATAAATGACTGACTGAAAACCACCAGCATGGGACCCTGCTGAGCATCCTCAGTTTAATGTTTTGCAATCAGCTGGATTTAGCTCCACAAACCTTCCAGCTACAGATGCAGGTTCCTAATCTCTTCACTCATTTATGGTCCCTTGGAATAGGGCACAAAATGCTGGGACACAAAAGGCAACCACATCCCAGGCAATCAACCAATAGATCTTTATGAAGCACAACAAGAGGCAGCTGAAAGCCTAAATATACCAAAGGAACTTAAGAAGTGATGCACTTTGATTTCCTGTGAGCTAGCTTGCGCTCTTTAATTGGGGGAGCTAATTAGAGGCAATCACTAAGCACCATTCCCTGTTGGACCAATCCCTCTGCAAAGCAGCATTGACAAAAGCATGCACCTACAGTAACAGCAACTTCCACAGACTCAGCACATAGTTATGTGGGGCATCCACACAGTGGAAGGCTGAGCAGTCACTGAAGTTATGGAAGACAGGAGCTAATAAATAAAGCCAAAGTCCAAAGTGTTTCTACTGCTGCTCTAAGAGGATTCACAGTGCAAGGGAAATAAATCAGATCCATCTCCTTCTGCCTCCAGTTTAGGAACACCACAGTCTTGCTTTGCCACAACTACTTGTCTCTGCTGATTTCTTGTGTGTTCTACAAGGGGAAAACCTCAGTTCCTGCCCCACAGCAGCCAGTCTGGCCCCACAAGGGCTGTGAACACTGTGAGAGCCACCAAGAACCACCCCCAGAACCCAGCATACCCCAGTGGCAGCTTTACAAAGAGAAAAGCTCCTGGAGAGAGAAGGAAAACCACATCACTTTAAAACAGTTTGGCAACTCTTACTGAAGTGATCGCCATTAACAGAAACGAGCAACAACAACTTCATTAACTGAGAAGATCAGGAACTTCAAAATCTCTGCTCTACACTTGCCCATTCTGCTTCCTACTGTAGCTCCAACATCTCCCCCTGGCCTGGGAACAAACTAATTGCATCCCCTGTTAATTCTGCTTTTGGGGGGATTCTTTCTGAAGCAGGTCTTTGTGCTCACTGACAGCAATCAGCCGCTTCCAGTAGGTCCTAAGGAGAGTCTCAGTGTCCTTACTTGGTTTTGGAATGGGATAAAGCCTGAGCTGCGCAGTAACTTACTGAGTTCAGACAGGGTTTGTCACGGTGCGTGTTCACTGCTTCCACGTTCAGGGCGATTGTCTCCACTTTACAGCCTTTGGCACAAGAGAAGTTAGTATGAGGAAGGGTAAGTTAGGAAATAAACATCTTTCATTTCAATATTGGAAACAGCAAAGTGAGCAGCAATAAATGGGTTCTGTTTCCTAAGACAGCGCAAACAAACGGGGTTTTACACTTGAAGTACATTCTGGCTTTGACCTTCACTCTCAGCCCTGTTATGGGGACTATGGGTCCATCCAGAAGAAGCCATTTTTAACTGACTGCACCCCAAACTGGAGGCACAAACAGCCTTACCAATGGGTGAAGCCCAGAGATAATTGTCACTTGTTTAGGAGATGGAAGCACCCTGACACCCACGTATCGCCTCTCCCATTGCCCCTCCAAACCCTCCCAAATCCAGAACCTTTAGATATATACATTAAATACACTACCAGGAGCTTCTACAGCTCAGCTGCTTGCTGGCAGACATGCACACAAACTTGTACATCAGATTCCCTGCTCCTGACAGGGGGCTGGAAGTTGATGATCTTAAGGTCCTTTCCAACCCAAACCACTTATGATTCACACACACATAGACAATCAGATGAAGACAGGACGTTATTTACCATATGCCACAGGTGTGAGCTTCAGAATGGTATGGAGAGGGCATCGCAGGTAGGGCAGCTCATCTAGGACAGAGGCAGGCGTTATGGGGTATTATGGGGTGCTGCCCACACCAGCCACCCCTCTCTGCCCAGGTTTGGGTGGGACCATTTTACATAGCAAATAATCGATGCAGCAGTGGGATGGGACCAAACGCACCATTCCCAACACACAGGGCCACAGGAAGCCTCTCCAGCTGCACACAGGTAGGAAAGCACAGCAACAGCTGCTATGGACCCATGGGGGCTTTACTGAAGAGTTAGTACACTTTACTAAAGACTTTACTAAACTCCAGTGCCTCTCACTGGAGCATCACAAAGGAGCCTGCAATGGAACTAGCTTCCAGGTTGAGTATGCCACACAGAGGCTCAGCATCAATCAGCAACGCGGCACAACTGTAACCCCATTTGGGCTACCCATGCACCACAAAACTCTTCCTTTACATTAAGGCCCTTATAGAATAGATAAGTAAGTGCTGCTGGTGAAACAGCAGCTGAGCAGAGAGCCATCAGTGCACGCTTCTGCACTTCACGCAGGGATTGCTCTTTGCTCCCTGCCCCACTGCACTGCAATGGTTAAAGCCCATGAGCAATGTTTGCTTTACTTTTTTTAAGCACCTCTTGCCTTGTGAGAAATCAAAACAGCAATTACAAGGCACCCTCCCAACGCCCTGCAAAGGAAGCAGCAGAGAAGCCAGCCCCTTCCACCACTCGCTTGTTTTTGTACCTGCACTCTTGTCAAGAAAATAAGCCAACAGGCACCTCATAACTGCCTGGTGGGAGATGACGAGGACGTTGCCTTGTCTTTCCAGCTCCATAATTACTGGCTCCAGGCGCTGGACCAAGTCCTGGTAGGACTGGAAAACAAAATGGGAGGTTTTCAAAGCGTTTCGTAAACAGAGGTTTGAAGCAGCAGCAGCAATTTTAGCACAGCTTCACCTTCAGGAAAGCATCAATTTAAGTATCAAACTGCAGATGTTTAGGGATGATTTGGTGAATACAGGGAGAGAAAACAGCAAACAGCAGAAGGTGAAACTCAGGGTCAGCAAAGCTCCGATTACGGGAGGATCTGGATTACCGGTAACTCTTGAGTGCAATAAGAAAAACATGTAACAGTCAGTTATACACTGAGGGCTGTGAAGTAAACCCAGACATGGCTCCACAGAACACCCACATTCATCTCCTTCCCATTTCTCATGGTAGGAATTCAGGTTTTGGCCACATGAGTGGGATGCAGAAGCCCCTCGGTGCCCAAGGGGAGCACTGAGAGACTTGGGAAGTGGCCCAATTCACTGACTGAAAGGCATCACCTGCACCCCATGATAAAGGAAATCAGTGAATCTTCTCTCTAAAAGAGAATTTGGGATCCTAATGCTTTCAGTTTCTCACACAAATACTGGCAGAAAAGGGGAAAATTAGGTCAAGTCTTTCAATTCTACACTTATCTCTTTGCTTTACATATACTGCATCATTGTTATTCTCTAAGGGTCTTCACCTCGCCTCCAGGATAGCGGTAAAGGTATTTCTCCTGATCTCTCAATGCAAACTCATCTGGATACTTGACTTCAATTTCTCCATAGGTCATTTCTTCACATACCCCCTGAGGAAAGAAGAACTTGTTACAACCCACCCCATTTCAACAGAGGAGGTGCAACAAAGGGAAAAGAAAGAGCAATTGGCTGAGATGAGCAATTCTTTTATGTGATGAAAAAGACAGACAGTGTATCTACCATAGCCACACCAATGGCCTTCCAATACCTAAAGCAGCCGACAAAAAGAGGCTGGAGAGGGGATTTGGATAAGGGCCTGGAGGGATAGGACAAGAGGAATGGCTTTAAACTGACAGAGGGGAGACTGAAATGAGCTCTGAGCAGCTCTTCCCTGTGAGGTGCTGAGCGCTGGCACAGGGTGCCCACAGAAGCTGTGGCTGCCCCATCCCTGCAATGCTCAAGGCCAGGTTGGATGGGGCTTGGAGCAACCTCCTCTTGTGGAAGGTGTCCCTGTCCGTGGCAGGGGCTGGAGCTGCATGAGCATTAAGGTCCCTTCCAACCCAAACTACTCTGTGCTTCTATGATTTATGATGGCTGGAGTACTCCATGTATGGACATGGTTACAGATGAACAAGAAATAGTCATTTTATCATAGTACATTTGGGTTTAAGCATTATTTTCCACCAGGAAAGCAAAAGGCTTCAATCAGCATTTGACTCACAGCATCGATCTCATTGAGGATCTTCCACTGCTCGTACATGACCCCCAGGGACTCAGCTGTCTGGATCGTCCTTTTCAGCTGGCTCGTCCACACCTTCAGGTCAACAATTTCCTGCTCTTCAATGAACTTCTTCAGCGCCTGAGCAAACTGGAGAAAAAGCCAGAGGGGGTTAAGAGGGAGCAGGAGCCGCTGCCACTCTGCAGAGCATCATTTCAAGGGCCGTGGCTGTTGCAGCAAGATCCATCTGCGGGGCTGCCCCTCGCAGGAGTCGGATGCAGAGCCCGGCTCTGCCCACACAACACATACAGCAACCCAGGTGCTGCCAGACACTTACCTGCTTCCCACGTGGTGACAGACCAGAATCCCCACCAATCTTGCCAACAAGATTATATTCACTCTCACCATGTCGGCAAAGGTAGATGGTACGCGGCTGGACATGAATGTTCATTAGGTAATAGACGATTTTACTCTGGATGTAATCTTGGACTCTGTTTACTAGGAACCGTTGTCCCACATTGATCACTTTAATGAAGGAAAGATCTCTGGAGTCAACATAAGATAAGAACACCCACACGACTGGTTTTCAATATGAAGCATGTGCATCTGCGGGTGTAATCTAGCTAATAATCCTCTAGTAAAGGCATCAGCACTACCACTGGGTCACTCCAGCAGACAGAAGAGACACTGAACTGCTTACACAAGCAGCTGCATTACACTGCAGTACACTAGAAAAAAAAAACCTTTCAAATCGCTTGGGAATCACCTTCACATAGGCATTTTGGGAGAGCAGAGGCTCCAGCAGACACATTATAGCATCCGGAGCCAGAGAACAGCAGCAACAAAGCAAAGCAGCTCATGTGTGCAGGGATAAAACGCACCCCAGGGCTTTGCTTACTTGTCATAGGCATCAGGATCCAGGGGCTGGTAAGTGACCTTGTAGCACTCTATCCTCTTCAGGAAATCATCCATCACATTCTCCCTGTTTCTCTCAGGGTAGTCAGGGCTGGAAACCTTCACCTCCTGATAACAAACAGCACCACTTTGTGAGAGTTAAGCAAACTCACCCGAGGGGCAAAGGCAAGGCTGAATAACATTATTCTTCCCTTGGAAACAAACAGGCATTGTTTCACCCGGCCCTGTGGAAAAAACCTGCTCCTGGAGAGGAAACAAAGGGCAACTCTGAAGGCGCTGTGGTGCTTGGCCCTGTGACAGACACAGCTGCCTTGCTGCTCGAGAAAGCACACTTCAAGGTCAAACACTCCTCAGCCTCATTTGATTTCCTCCTCACATAGCTAACTGCATCTTTAGCTTTTCTATAGCTGCAAGCCTTATAGCTGCTTATTTAGGTGAAACACAAGAGCAAGGCATTTGCAGACACTGCTGTAAGCTATTGTAGCTGGTGACCTTGTACAGAGCACCCTCCGAAGGCACAGGCAGCCAAGCTTGGGAAATGCAGCACGCACCAGGATATTGGCAGCGATGACTTCTGGATCGTCACAGACGGACTCCACAAAAAACACCTACAAAGAAGGCAAAGAAGCACATTTCAGGGAGCCGAGAACTCTACCATGGGTCAACACATAAGAGCTCCTGCCCCAGGGAGCAGTAATGGCCCTCGGAGCAGCAACTGCAAATTAAACACAAGCATCACTACCTTGAAAGCATTTTCTTTAGCAAAACTTAGTATCAGGTCCCGTCTCTCTCGAGTTGTGTTGGTCGCATCAAACACCTACCAGAAAACAAGTAAGCAGCAATGAGCAACCTCATCCAAGGCTCTTAAACCAGCCCTGAAACACTGAGAACAATCAGGTCCTCAAATAACATGAGCAGCTTTAAACCACCCAAATGTAAACCCACATTCAGCACAGAAAACTCTTACAGCTATTTGTCCACACTCCTCCAAGAGATACGCCTTCACGTCCTGCAGAGCCACCAGGGCGCATCGCCTGCAGGAGAGAAACAAGTACTGTCAGAGCGGATGGAAAGCATTCAAACAGCAAAGCTTCTGAACCACTGGGAGAGGTTTAATACCTTCTCCCTCTGCCCATGCAGCACCCACCCCTGCATCCTTCTAAGAACCTCAGTGATCATAAGGCACCTCTGCCTAAAACCTGCTCATGGCAGGATCCTTGCACGGGCTGTGCTCCCTCCTGCCCACATTTCCATCAGTGAAACACAGAGCATGCCAAGACCTGAGGCTAACCAGACCACCACAGAACCGCTCTGCCCCTTGATGCCAACTTACTTGCGGATTTCCATGGCTTCCTTGTTATCGTGCCTGAAGAAGTCATAGGACTTGTAGGACTTCACCGCTTCCCGGCGATACACTCCTAAATTAAACACTTCACACACAAAAGGACAAGCACATGAGACTGAGAGCACTGCGCAGGCAGACCTCACAGTGCCTTCTGCACGGGGCAGAGCCAGCCCCGCACAAAGGCAGCCCCAGCACTCACCTTTGGTGGGCACCCCAATCCAGTTGAGGTAGCGGGTGAGCTTCTTGGACACGTAGGTCTTGCCGCGTGCAGGCAGACCGATCATCACGATGAGCGTTGGGGAGTTGGTCATGTAGGAAGCCCATGCTGCAAACCCAAAACCAACCCAGGAGCATCAGCAGCATCGCAGATTATCTGAGAGCAAGAACCAAGCCACAGCCCAAAGCCGTGTAGAGCTGCTCATCTTGTGCCAGTATTTAAAGGGAGGCTACAAAGACCACAAGGGTCCCCAACATAAGAACATGGAGCTGTTGTCAGGATTTAACCTGACAGAGGGGGGACTGAGATGGGCTCTGAGGCAGAGGCTCTTCCCTGTGAGGGTGCTGAGGCGCTGGCACAGGGTACCCAGAGAAGCTGTGGCTGCCCCATCCCTGCAGTGCTCAAGGCCAGGTTGGACACAGGGCTTGGAGCAAGCTGCTCTATGGAAGGTGTCCATGCCCATGGAAAGGGGTTGGAGCTGGAGGAGCTTTAAGCTCCAAACCACTCCACGATTCCAGGGAGATGGAGACTCCTTTTTGCCAAGAATCACATGGGAAAAACAAGGAGTAACGGGTACCAGTTATCCATGGGACAAGAGGAAAACTTTGCCCAATAACAATACTCTCCCCAGGAAAGAGGAGGACTCCCCCAGTGTTGGCCACCGTTATGCTCTGGCTGGACAGGGTGCTGGGACATTTAGTCTAGGTCATGCTCTGCCTAGAAAGGATGGACCAGATGATCCCTTTCCAACCTGGGATGTAAAGGTTCTCTGATCTCCCGGATGATCAGATCCCTGCCGCGCATAAACTATCGGGCTCCGTGCCGCGTCCTCACCGCTCATTAACCACTCCGCGGTCTCCCGGGTATCAGCTAATGAGCCGCATCAGCCCCGGCGTTCTCGATGCGCTAATGGGACTAATACCAACCTTTTAGCCTTAAAGCTATTTACCGACCGGGCAGGAGCCGCCAAGGGCAAACGCTGTGTTAAGTAAAACGCTCACGTTCTGGCAGAAAACAGCCGAGTGCGGGAGCTGGGAGCGGAGGCGCCCCGGGAGGCAGAGGAAGGAGGACGGGGACAGCAGCACCGAGCACCCTCGGGAGGGCACACGCGGAACACCGAGCACCGGCTGCGCGCCCGCGGAGGGGGGGAAACGCAGGTTGAGGAGAACGCGCGCGGTTTTAAGCGCTATCCTTCAGTTATTTGTATATGGCTTAGAGCCCTGCACAGCGGCAGCGCGCACAGCACGCTCCGGAACGGGGTTACTCACAGCACTGCTTCTCTCCTCCGCGCAGAGCCCCAGGCCTGCCCCGCGGGCCACCGCCGCGCCGCGCCGCCGACATGGCTCCGCGCCGGCGCGCCACAAATGCAAATCATATGCAAATGTGTACGTCACAAGCGCGAGCGCGCTCCGCTCCGCCACCACCCCGCTCTCCCCGGACGCGGCTCAGCCAATGGCGGCGCGCGGAACATCTCGCGAGATCTGCCCGGACGGAAGCCGCGCGGGGAGGAGGAGGAGGAGGAGGAAGAGGCGCGGGGCGGCCCCGCCGAGGATGCTCCGGTTGCGGTGCAAGGCCCGGAGCGGCTCCCACCCGCTGCCCGGGCTCACGGCGCACTCCCGGCTCCGTGACATGCAGGCAGCGCTGGCCGCGCTCACCGGCGTACCCGTCCCGGCACAGCGGCTGCTGCTCGGTTTCCCGCCGCGGAGCCTGGACCTCAGTGACGGCGAGCGGCGGCTCGGCGAGCTCGGGATCCACTCGGGTGAGGGCCGGGCCTGCGGGGGGGCGGAAACCGGAGCTTTATGGGTGTAATTAGCTTAATTAAGAGAGGCTGCGGCCACGCACGCCCTCATCAACCGGCTGCGGGGTCGGTTCCTCTCCCGGCGGGAGCTGTCAACACCCGGCTCGAGGGGCTTCCTGCTCGCCGGCAGCGCCGGTTGTGGCTTCACCCGCGTGCTGAGGGTCCGGAGGCAGAGCACGGGGCTGGCAGGGCCCGGTGGGTGAGTACTGCGGAGCCTCCTCGGAGTGCTCCATCCATAAGCTGTGGTGCTGTCGGCTGTTGCGGCAGAGGCGGTTTTCCATCAGGATACGGAGCAGGAGCATCAATTCCAACAATGCAGCCGCGTTGCTTTGGTTTAGAACCAGCAGTGCCTTTAAATCCGGTCTGCATGTAGAAGTGTTCGAGGCCAGGTTGGATGCGGCTTGGAGCAAGCTGCTCTAGTGGAAGGGGGGTGGAAGCGGGTGAACTGTAAGGTCCCTTCCAACACAAACTGTTCTGTGGTGCTGTGATTTCCCTCACTTCTTCCTCCTCCTGTGTCTGACAGGCGACACGCTGATCGTTGAAGAGGACACGTCCAAACCTAAGACTGACTCCCCTGTGGTTGCAAAAAGAACGATGTCTAACTCTGTTAGGGAAGCTGTGCCTGTGCTCGCCAGGAGGGTTGTGCCAGCAGATAACTCCTGTCTCTTCACCAGTGTGTACTATGTGGTAGAAGGAGGCGTCTACGACCCAGGCTGTGCTCCAGAGATGCGCAGCCTCATAGCCCAGATAGTAGCAAGCGATCCGGAATCATACTGTGAGGCAGTTCTAGGGAAAACCAACCGGGAGTATTGTGACTGGATCAGGAGGGAAGAGACGTGGGGAGGAGCCATCGAAGTGTCCATCTTATCCAAGTTTTACCAGTGTGAAATCTGTGTGGTGGACACACAGACGGTCAGGATCGACCGCTTTGGGGAAGATGCCGGTTACACTAAGCGGGTCCTTTTAATTTATGATGGGATTCATTATGATCCACTTGAGCGTAAAATCCCGGACTCGGACATTCCTCCCCAGACCATTTTCTCCACAAGTGATGATATTGTCCTTGCACAAGCTTTGGAGTTGGCAGATGAAGCCAGGCGGAAGAGGCAGTTCACAGATGTGAATCACTTCACGCTGAGGTGCATGGTGTGCCAGAAGGGACTCACGGGACAAGTGGAAGCCAGAGAACACGCCAAGGAGACCGGGCACACCAACTTTGGGGAAGTGTGACACGTGCATGAGGATGGTTACATCGACTACCTCATCGGTCCAGAATAAAATTCTGGATTCCCAGATAAGCTGTATGTAACCCTAAAATTCCGTTCACAGAGCTTGAAAAGCAAATTAACTTAATGATGGCCAGGATGCACAGGTTTGTTATGGCTAGGGATTTCTCCCAAGGGATTTGAAATAGGTATCTTCTCGCATGCTAATTTATAGTACTTTGGCAGGTGGTATACACTGGCAGCTAGAACTTGATTCCTGAAATAGTCTTTGTGTGTGTGAGCTGAGCAGACGTATTAAATCAGGCTCATTCAACACTAGCATAAAATCTAGCCTTGAAATTGCTGACTTAATCTCTCTGTATCATGTTTTCAGGGTAATTCGATTCAGGGTTTGGGAAATGCATAGCAGCATTATTTATGCTAAGGATTAGACTCTGCACATGCAAGCAGTTCTTGCAGGGGAAACTGCTCATTTGGTGCACACTTAGGAATGGAAAGCGTATCTCCAAAGCTGCCCTGTACTACGTTACCATCAGAAGTAGACTGTTGTGTGTGTGAAGTCATGGCTTTAGAGAGAGAAATGGCCTCTAAGCTTTAAGGTAGCCTCCTGCAAACTAACAAGTAGATTGTTAAGTGTTGAATAAATTTACTAATCCTCTATAGGTAGTTTTTAGTTGCTTGAAAAATAACTATCAACCCCCTGGTGTTTACACTGCATCAGAACATAGGCATGTGTCTTGAAATAGTTTGGGCTCTTATTCACAATAGCATCTGAAATCCTGGCAAGAGGGAAATAGAGTAGTTAGGGAAGTGACTCAGTTTGTTACATCCATTGAAGTAGACTTGGGTATAGCCAGTCTCATGGTCACAGTGTTACTGGGCTGTGCCAGATTCCAAACACTGTAAATGAGCACTTTAAGGTACAGTTCTCACTCCTTCCTGCTAAAAAGTTTTGCTTTTTTTAGGACAGAGAACCCAGAAGGGAGGATTGAGGTTTCTTCATCTGCATTCTGCCTTAACGTGTTTGATTTGTCACCGATGACTGTTCAGTGGCAAGACTTTAATCCTGATAATGAAGGGTGCAGTTTAACTTCCAGAACAAAATAAGCTATGGAAACTGCCCTACTTCTCGGACTGTTCACAAGCAGGGGAAGTTGAAATTGGTTTAATCTATCTTGCCTCACAGCAGGTGTAAGTGCTGGTGAGGTCTTTTAAAAGGTGCTGTAAAGGTGCATATTACTGAAGGGGATTTTGGGTTTTCCTTGAGATGCCTACAACGCATACTTGTTTTAATGAGTTTTAAAGTACCCTTAACCTGCTCTTCTGTTGCTGGTTTGAGTTACCTTCCTCACACTTTTACAACCAGGGAGCAAGAGTCTGCATCTTCAGACGGAGGCAGAAATAACTCCACTTTCCAAAGTGGAACCTAAGATCAAGTTTTACCTAACCTGGTGCAGCAAACCCTTGTTTCTAAAATCACGTTTCACTGCTGTTCTCAGCAGAGGCTCCCACTTGGACCTTGAAATACAGGAGGGTCTTATCAAAGAAGGGACATAATTACAGAAGTGCTTTGCTGAATTGAGGCGTGAATAATTATAAAGGACAGAACCATTATGGACCAGGTTTCTTTTTAATTCAGTATTAAAGTACATGTTAGCACTGCTGGGAGTTCCCTATAGAAAGCGACATAGCTTCCAGTGTTAAACTTCACTTGGCTTTTAGTCTGTCATAGGAAAAAGCAAACCCAAACCAAACGCCCAACATTAAAACCAGTTCTCTAGAAGCTGATGCTTACAGACCTAAGGAAGTAGCTGGCAGTTCAAAGGAACTCGAAGATTACACTGTGTTATAACTACTTGAGATGAAATACTGTCTAGGAATGAGACCAAGAGACTGTCAGTCCTCAGTTGTATTCTCAGCTTTCACATGGAAGCAGAGAGATGCCTTGGACAAGGAGCTGAGCCTCACCATTGCCATCTGTAAAATGGACATAAAACCTACCTCAGAGAGGTGTTCCCGGTGACTGGCTTGGGTGGCTTTGAACCAGAAGATACATATTTATTGCCTGCCATGTTTGCAAACGCATATTGGCTTTGGGGAGCAACACTTAGATTTTAGCTTTGTGTCCTGGATGGATTTCTGCAAGCATGGAAAAGGATTTTTCTTTGGGGTATTTCCCAGTTGCAGTATTTTGAAGATGAGGGTTATTTAATCCGGAGCGCTGAGCTTTGCTATGTTGCGTTTGCATTGCAAATCTGGTACCAGAGACTCAGTTCCACTCACGGGAGATGTGTCAATGTCACTGCTTGGATGTTTTCTTTTGTTGCCTAGAAAATAAAATCTCTTTGGCTTAAAAAATGTCAACCAGCCCTGCTGGGATTCATCTTTGTAAGAGCTGATGCTGTAGGGCACTGACGGATGGGTTTCAAAGAAGGATCTGTGCTGCTGTCTGTGAGTCAGAAAGCTGTGATTCTCAAACTCTCCTGAAGTATCCACATTATCTGAGATGCAGATACATTTGAAGTGCAACAACTCCCTCTGTTTCAAGTGGTGGGAATGTTAGGTTTGGAGTGGTTTTAGTGTCATTTTTACCACCATTTGCCTGCCCTTAATGGTGCAGTTACAGAAGCATCACAAAAGTGGCCGGCTGGTGGGATGAACTTCAGCACACCACTGGCGCATTTGCACTGATCTGTTACCAATTGTACAGCAGAAAGTCAGTTACACCTGTTTTACCTTAGAGGTGAAACATGGGCAGGGAATAGCATCACCCATTCCCAAAGCCTGCACAATGTGGGTATATGTCGTTATCACCATTCCCAATCCCATACAAGTTTAAAACGAGCATTAAATTCCTTGCTGAATTCAACGCAGGGCTCAGTAACTGAGCCCTGGAAATGGGAAGTTTTGCTTTGGGGGTGTGCTTACTAAAAGGCGAGTTGTTGGTATTGTTTTACCAAGGTCTAGAACACCACTGAAACAAAGAATCCCGGTTTCCTGGTGCCAGTCTGGCTGTTTTAGCAGCACTAAATTCCTCCTATAATTAAGGAAGAGCCGACACACTCTAATCATGTGGCCTTTCACAAACAGGTATTGTACCAAGAGATACGCATCAACTCCTGGTTGTAACAGCACTTGAAAAGCTTGTCTGAGTTTACGTGCTGAGCAGATGCTGAGCAAGGGCTTCCACTGGTGGAGGCAGCATGTCCCCACTGCAGTAAAGCAAGCAGGAGCAAACGCTTCTAACAGCTTTCATTCCCATTGTAACTCCGTGGTACAGCGTTCTGGTACGTGTATCATCCATGCAACTGGTTGGTGTAACAGGTTACCTTAAACACGTGCTCTGCATTGCAAAAGTTGTGTTGCACCAATAAATGTGAGTGATGCATGTGTACATCCTCAGTGCGGTCTGTGCCTCACTTCTGGAGTTTCAGGTTTGGGCTCAGGTCACATGGGGGGTTTTGAGGTCTTCACCCCTTTGCAGTGCAGCCTGGGTTGGGTTGGAAGGGACCTTAAAAGCTCCTCCAGCTCCAACCCCTGCCATGGACAGGGACACCTTCCATAGAGCAGCTTGCTCTAAGCCCTGTGTCCAACCTGGCCTTGAGCACTGCAGGGATGGGGCAGCCATAGCTTCTGTGGGCACCCTGTGCCAGCGCTCAGCACCCTCACAGGGAAGAGCTTCTGCCTCAGAGCTCATCTCAGTCTCCCCTCCATCAGTTTTAAGCCAAATCATCTAGTAGCCAGACTTAAGGAGCATTTGGGTTCGGTAGCGTACTTACCCACTGCATGGATGCAATTGCCTGGGGAGTAAATCAGCAGTTTTCTGCAGGATAAACTGAATTCCTCAGTTCTGGATAAATTCATGTAAAAAGAGCAATTGCTAGGGAAAGGAATGAGAAAAGGAACATCTTACACTGAGCAGAATGTCTTAAACCTGCAACTTCTCATGGGCACAGTCACAGCAGAGGCCGCTGGGCCCCTTTGGAAACAGTACCTGCTGTACTCAGCCCTTTTGTAGAGAGGTGCTCAGGAGTATAATGGTGCTCCAGCCCTGATTCACCCTGAGGGCACAAAGCCACCACGAAACCGCGCCAGCAATGCAGAACGCAGGTTCATTTATGTATTTCTATATAAATACATACATTCATTTACACATTTTTATATTATTTCACTAAAGCGGCCTTATCTATTTGCTCTTCTAGAAGCAGGAGAATGAAGCTGACTGTCTGAACCATCACACCCCATAAGTGAGGGAAATCAGACCAAGACAGCCACTGAAGCATCCACCTCTGGCAGCTGTCACAGTGCTGGAGGGCAGCTCTGGCTCCAGCCCCACACAAACCCTGCCATGGGAGAGCCCTGGCAGGGAACCTCTTTAATAAGAGGAACAAAACATTTGCAGCTTGCTGGTTTCCAAATGGCAGCTCTTTATCCTACAAATTACACGTCTGCCTGTGCCTTACATCAATGCATCCAGCTGTAAAACTGCTATCAGGTGTTGCTAGGAACAAAATGACTTCGAGTTGCCTCGCATCAAGCATTCTGAGCACCAGAATGCTTCCTGGAACACAAGAATGCAATGGGGAAGTGAACAAAATGAGGTTGGGCAAGAGTGCAGTGTCTGTGTCTTCTTGCTTTTAATTAAAGCCCTGGGGAAAGTTTTGGGGAGCTCTATTATACCCTGAGAGCTGACTCCTCAGTTCTGCTAAGTCAATGTTAACCAAGCTATGGAAACAGATCACCTCAGTCCTCTGCCTTCTCTGTAAAACAGGGATAATAAATAGGGTTCCTTGCTCACTTCACAGCTATATTAAGACTTAATTACTTCTTCAAGCTGCTGTGTGAAAGCAGGTATTAACTCCCTAGTCTTTTCCATAACTGATTGTTAGCATCCATCCTGTCCATACAATTTGGTACACGGAAAGTCCTACAGAGTCACAGAAACCTCTTTATGTTAACAGGTATGCTATCGGTGATGGGTTTCCTCCAGGACCAGGTCTGAATCACTTGTGCTCCCGTGTTTATGAACAGGGTGAGGCATAACGGGTCTGTTAACATGCCAAAGTCCCTTCACTGTATTGCGAAGTTTTCTCTGCACTGTTTGACTACTCGCACACGCTTCATGCCATATACATGAAATCACACTTTATTTGGGCTTGTAGCTATTTATATTCATTGGAGGAAGAGGAATGTGGAAAAAGAACAGGTTCTTTCTGAGCAGCTGATTCAGAGGAGCTAAAGTTTCCTTTAATTGATCATGACATCTTCCTGACCTACACAGAGCCCTGCAGGCAGAAAGCTCTGCCTGGTTTAGTGCACAGTGCTCTCGGGACACACTTGCCTTTGCTCATGCACACTGTGTGCACAGTAAGAAAACCCCTCGGGGTCTGATTCACTCCCTCCCTTGAAGCAGGCTCAGAACTAAGCACAACAAAACCAGTGTGAATCTGCTTCTGTTTAACCTGCTTCACCACCCAGCACAACACAACGACGCTGCAATCACTGTCACTGTGCTCAGGCAGTGCTGGGGCTGCTGTGGCTGCTCCAAATCCATCATGGTCACATCATTCCTTCCCTCTGCTGCAGGCTGGCATGGGAATCAGGCCTGTCTGGAGCTCCTGAGGCCTCTGGCTCCTTGGTTTGCTCCTCAGCATGCATGTTCCCTTTAGTAACAGCACACAGCTGAGCCTCTGTGCTTCCTGGCTCTTCTGCTTTCTACCATGGCTTTAATTAGCTCTGTTTCCACTTCCCTGTTCTGTGCAGCAGGGAACACGTTGCAACACAGCCTTGTTCTAAGAATAAAGCTACCAAAACACCAGTACAAAAGTTAAAACCAAATTACTGAGGCTTAAAAACTGCAATGAATTTGGTGGCTATCGCAGTGTGGATATTCATAGTTATTCACCTTGTATAGAATCATAGAATAGTTAGGATTGGAAAGGAGCTTAAGACCATCCAGTTCCAACCCCCTGCCATGGGCAGGGACATCTCCCATTAAACCATGCCACCCAAGGCTCTGTCCAACCCAACCTTGAGCACCGCCAGTGATGGAGCATTCACAACTTCCCTGGGCAACCCATTGCAGTGCCTCAGCACCCTTACAGGGAAGAACTTCCCCTGTTTAAGTTTAAACCCGTTACCCCTTGTCCTATCCCTACAGTCCTTGATGGAGAGTCCTTCCTCATCATCCCTGTAGCCCCCTTCAGATACTGCAAAGCAAACACAAGTCTATGCTGTGTGTGTTTGTGGAAGCAATGGCCTAAACACTGTTTGTCAGAGAGAAAAGCTGTGATTTCAATAGGAGAGCCAAAAATCAAGGTACTAACAAGCTCCTGCTCCTTCTTCAGGTGCCTCTGCAGCACCACCCGGGTCCTGGGGGTCAGCATCACTCAGCACTGCATTGGGTGCTGCAGATGGAATAACTGGGTGCAAGAGGAACGTTTTTCCCTATTAGACCAACCAGCCACTGGAATAATCTCCCCAGGGAAGTGGTGGGCCCCAAAAGACTGGACACGGTTAGGATTTGGCTGGACAGGGTGCTGGGACACCTAGTCCAGGTCATGCTTTGCCTGGAGTGAATGGAGCAGATGATCCTCATGGTCCCTTTCAAACTCATATTCCAGGATTCCTATGGAGAGGGACGGAGGAGGTGGGAATGAACCCACAGAGGGGGCTCAGTGCCTGCAGGGAAAGGTACCAGGAGGGGCGAAGGGGCGCTGCAAGCTCAATACCTGAAGAATAAGCCTCAGATCTGTGAGGACCTGGGCACCTCCTCCTCTAGCACATAGATAAAGCTTAGTGGTGAAGCTTTCTGCCTTTAGAACCTCCTCACAGCATCCGGCAGCAAGCGGGGAACTTTGGGTCTCTGGGAAAGCTTTGGTGGCAGACAAGTACATACCTGTTCTGGCAAGAGGCTGCGGCTTTAGAGCCGAGAAGGAAGCGGGTCCTACCCTGAGCTGAGGGATCTCCTGCACAAAACCACCCAGAGAACAAACCAGTTGTGGGGGAACGCGGTGAGCAGCGCACAGAGCAAACGCCCAGCGCAGGGTTTAATTACTACGTACAAAGGTGCTTGGGTCGGGGCTGCTCTGGGCTGCTCCGGGTGTCAGCGAGCAGCTATGCGGCAGAACAGGATGTTGGATTAAGGAGACTGCAGTGAAACCCTCGCTGAGGACATCGGAGGGCAGCAGCCGGAGCGGGGAAGTGAGTGGGAGCTGAGTGGTACTGAGCAGTGGCACACAGTGACCCGGTGCTTTGGGGCAAGACATGGAGGGGGCTGAGGGGCTGAGCTGCCGGGAGCAATAGGAAGAGGTGCTTGGCAGGGGTGCAGGATGAACTGCTGCCCCAATGCAACAGGCAGCGAGTGCGGGGCTGGGGGCTCCCATCTGTGAGCGCGTACCTGTTGAGCACCGCACAGCCTTATCTCCACGGAGGAGGGTTAATGTGTAACGTGGCTCTGTTTGGTTAACCCAGGAAAGCAAAGAAGTGTTGGGATAGGCACGGGCAGGACGGGGATTTGGGCAGCGCGGAGCGACGGACGCGCAGGTAAGACAAGAACGGCGTTAATAATGTCCTCTCTTGTCCTTCACTTTCCTTTTCCTGCTGCGGGAGAGTGCCTCTGCCTCGGGGGAGTGCAGGGCTATGGCTGTTTGTGGGGTTATGTGCTCTGCTTCGGGAAGGGGAAAGTGTGGCGGGGCTGTCACCAGGGAAGGTGGATGAGGTGGTTTGAAGGTGGTGGAAGGGGAAAGCGGGGGGAGACCCAGAGCTGCGAGCTGGGAAAGAGTGCGCTCAGGACAGCAAAGAGTGCAGGCAACTGCTGCCTGCACTTGGCTTACTTGTTTGAGCAGACCTGCCTTCATCTCCTTCCTCCCCGAGGAAGGATCCATGCCTCTGCCGAGCAGGAGCAGCCAGGATGGTACCTGCAAAGGACAAAGCCCTCTGTAAGGGTTTGCTTTAGACAGCAAATATACCCCGGTTCTCTAACCCGGCTGGAGAGCTGTGGTAGAGGGCTCATAGTAGCACTGGGTGCAAAAGAAAGTAGCCTCTTCGTATAAAGCAATTAGCATTAATTGCTACCCAGCACCTCTTTGATGTCTGAGGGCTCAGGGAGCTTTGTAAAGGACAGTTATGGCAGCTTTCCCTGTTCAAGTATGGCTTCTCCTAACAGCATTTTTAGTGGCAGGAGATACAGACATGATGAGAAAACAGCTTCTCAAGTGCCGTGTATGTTAATGTAAATGCTCATGGGTTTCGTTGCTGATATTCAGCAAAAGGAACTGTAAAATTCTTCTGGAGCATAAACCCTGGGATTTTACAGCACTGTTCCCGAGTTGGATGAATGCGTTAGAGCCATAATCACATCAGAGAAGGGGTGGGCAGGGAAACGAGCTGCTTTCTGCACCCAACACGGTGAGCTCCAGGCTGACCTTTGCCTCCCCATGGAAGGGCGGATGCCAAAACAGCAAGCACTGGTTGAACATGAGCAAATTACTTCTTCCAATGGACACAAGGCAATGGGCATCCTCTTGGGACATCCGGACACCTCATGGCCTGACGGGACCCCGACCAGAGCAGGGCCAGGCTTTTCCTGCGCTCTTGGATGAGCGCAGCAGGGAAGTGGGAGGCAATGAGGAGCATTGCAATGAAGCAGGCAGGAGCCTCTTGCTGCTTGGAAGCAAACTCCCATCTCACATTGGATCACGGTAAAGCCACATGGCTTGCTGAAGCCTAAAAACCCCCAAAGTCACCGTGTGTCCCTGCTTCCTGACAGCTAAAACCTCTGGCTATAAAGTTACCTGAATTCGACAGAGTATTGCTGTTCAAAAGCCACCACTTACTGAGATGTCACTTAAGCAGTAAAGAGTGCTAAAGCTGAGGCTGAAATACTAAACTCTGTGTGGAGGGATTGGATCTGTCAGGGGGTGCCTGCCGAAATCTGATTTTTGCGGTGTATCCCAATTACAAAGGAATCCTTTCAGGCTCTAAGCCTCTGAACAAGCAGCACTTCGGCTCACTTATCACTCCATCTAATTCCCTGCTCCAAGACAAAAAGCAGCAGTATGTTCCTGTCCCATGGCCGGGGCGCAGCACAAAGAGCTCCTCTGTCTCTCAACAAGCAAATCCTCTCGCGTGGGTCCCTGTATACTCTTGGGGGTGTTTGTTTTGCTGTTCTCAGCCTCTGCAGCCCAGTCCTCTCCCAAAACTCTAATAGGTGCTGTTGGTCCATTTCAAAAGCTTGCTGCTTTACATCCATAAGTAATGATGCCTTTTGTCGGGCTCAGCATCTCCCCACAGGCCATGCACCTTGCAAGAACATAACTGTCTCCTCTGCCTCCAGGACCATGCCCCAGGCAGATCTCACTGTTGGCAACCCCAATGGCAGGTGGTTTGTCAGGCAATTACTGCCCCATTTGGGACCCACTACTTCGGGGGTACAGGTGGGGTCCAGAAGAGTGTCAGCAGTGCATTGCCACGAGCAAAGGGGGATGTTGGAGGCAACAGCGCTGCCCTGCTCCCCACAAGCTATGCCAGGCACGTGCCTGATCACACCCAGGCGTGCCCCAAAGGAATGGGGGCAGCTCCCCATGGCCACCACACCCCCGCAGCCCCAGAGGAAGGGTGGTAGGAGGAAGCTCTTTGCCAAGAGGAAGCTCCCAGCAGAGCAAGGCTGCAGCTGAGCAGCAGCTTTTCGGGTCAACGTGATCACAGGTTTGGGAGCTGCAGTGGATCCTGTGAGTTGGAGCTGGGCTGGGGCTTGCGCTGGGATGGGGTCACTGATCCCATCACCAAGGCTGAGCTGGGCTTACAGCCTTTTCTGTCACTCAGGAGCTACCTTATCCACGTCTTCGATAACCACCAGCATGGGATGGCTGTGGATAAACAGCTTCCGTAGCTCCACAGCCTGCCTTCTTGCATTGCCCTGGGGTACGGGATCTCTCAGGTTAATATCTCTCTTTTGCTCCAAGCCAGGACATTGCCCCCCGGGCAGCCTGGGATATGCCTAGGAAGGAGCTGGGAATGGCTGGCTGCAACTCCGGCAGCTGTGACAGCATGGTCAGCACGGCCTCCAACCACTCACAGCGTGTAAGTACCCCTGCTGTGTCCAGCCTGGGCATGGCTCCAGCCCCTGCCGTGGCCAGGGACACCTTCCACTGGAGCAGCTTGCTCCAAACCCCATCCAACCTGGCCTTGAGCACTGCAGGGATGGGGCAGCCACAGCTCCTCTGGGCAACCCATTCCTGTTCTCTGCTCAGAACTGCTCCCCATGAGTGCCCTGGAAGCACTTGGGTACCCTGAGGCAGCACCACGCTAAGGGCAGCACCAAGACCAAAGGAATTCCTGCTCCAAAGCACTCCCAGATTTCCAGTCCTGCTCTGTGTATGGCAGCAATTGCTGCTGCAAGGCCTTCTCTGGGGAATGATAACCAGAGCCCGGATGCTCCCGTGTTGCCTGAAGATGCCGATGCAGATAGTGCTGATGCAGATGATAGTGCCAATGCAGATAGTGCCGATGCAGATAGTGCTGGCACTGGGTGAGCTCCCCAGGGAGGGATTAGACTGGATGGATAACTGGGTCAGACTGGCTCCAACAAGGGTGACTTCACCTGAACAAGGCAGCGAGCAGTATTCCTCCTGGCTGACAAGGGCTGAATCCCTTAGTAAAGGCAGAGATAAGCTTGGGCCATGGGTGTAGATGTGTCATTTTTCACTATCTGTCCATTAAAGCTTGTTTGTCTCCCAACACCGATTCCAAGATTGATGGACTAATTACATCCTGTCTGCCTTGGAGGATAATTGATACGTGCAAGTGCAATGCTCAGTCCTGAACAGGTTTTCTATTTGATGGATTGCAAACCAGAACCAAACCCTCTGGGATGTATTAGGGATGGAAAAACTGGTTGCAGTATTGCCTGGTCAAAGATTTGGATAGGTGTCTGTCTCTGCAAAACAACTCCACCTGGGACAATTTCTCCTCCATGCTTGTTGGCTTGATGCACACCCCATCCCTTCCTGCCCCTCTTTCTTCACGGTGTATTGCTTGTATCACCTTGTAACTTGGTGCTTCCTCAGCAATCATATCTCATGATACTTGAAAGGCAACAGAAAGTAAAGAGGATCTTGCTGGGAGAACAAGGAGAGGGACCACCCCCCGCAGATAAGTCTTTGGTATTTATGATGTTTAGGTAAGCTTCCGAGATAAATCACTGCTTATCAGTACAGGCACCTGCAGACCACCTATGGTACCCATCTGCTTATATTCTAAGGTAAACTAAAGGAATAAAAGATAAAGACCAAATTTCCATGTCAAGAATAACCCAGAATAACCCATCTCCTGATGCTCATTGCAGGGCAATATAAAAATGGCCTCAAGTATATACTTTAGGAGCATTTTTAGAGCAATATGTCTATTTTTCTGTAGCTGTGAATACCAATTTCCGGATAGCCACTGGCCAAGAGCTGTCACACAGCTCCTAACATCTTTCTCCTCCCTGTGCTGCCTTTTTTCCTCTATTTCAGAGCGATAACAGTTATGACTACTTATCTGTAGAGGAGAAAGAATGCCTGATGTTCTTAGAAGAAACTATTGGCTCTCTGGATGCAGAAGCAGACAGTGGGGTGTCTACTGATGAGGCCAACCGCATGGAGCCTTCCAAGCTGCCCAGGACCTGGCCTAAGAGAGACTCCACCACTCAGGGTAAGCTGGAAACCCATGATCCAGCCCTGGTTTGCAAAGGCAAATGCTCTGCAATGGCTGTTCCTGCTTAGCAGGCAGGAGGGAGTGTGTTTTGCAGACAAGGTGGTGTTCTGTGTCCATGTGGTGCATGACTTCATCTCTCTCTTTGCCTAGACTTGGAAAACGGGGCTCCCCTCCTGCAGCAGGCAGCTGAACAGAAGAGTGGTGAAAACCCCTCTGCCTTCCCAAGCTCATCTCCAGCAGTGGTTCCAAGCTCAGGCTATTACAGCCTTCCAAGGATCACCACAGTAGTAAATGGAGCCTCTGACAGAAAAGCGACTGTCTACTCAGTGGAGGACCCAGTGCCAGGATATAAATCCTTGCAGGAGATGGCCAAGGAGGACAGGCTTGACCAACCCAGCATAAGAAGCCCGGTGAAATCCCTGGAATCTTTGCTTATCCAACCTCCAGATCCCTTCCAGGATGAGCTGGTGAGCCATGAGTGGTCACGCAGCGGTCGCTCAGGTGACATGAGGGAAACAGTGAAAGAGACCAAGACTTGGATGTCATGGGACCAGCCAGAGAGATACATGTTGGAAAAGGCCCCTCAGGACCCCGATACCAAGCGGGGGCCACCCACAGCCCCCAAACCACGAAAACTGCCACCAAATATTATCCTGAAAACCAGCAAAAACAGCCCAGTGGCGCTTGCCGCAGAGCCCAAGCAGAAGGTGAAAGCATCACCTGCACCCTTGGCCAGTGATGCCACTGCTGAAAAGGTGAATTCAGGGCACCTCGACCCCAAGGAGAGGGAGAAAGCCCGGCGGGAGGCATTGGAGAAGCTTGGACTGTCGCAGGACAGGAGGGAGCCCAGCGTTCACCTTCAGCCTACAGCGCATCCCCAACCGAAGGAGGTGCCATTCCCCATCCCTGCGGAGCCCGAAGCAAATGATGGGGCAGTGGAGAGGTCGGTGCCAGGTGTCCGGCAGATGACCTTCAAATCCAACACCTTGGAGCGCTCCGGGGTAGGGCTGAGCAGCTACATGGCCAGTGCCAAGGAGCAGAGCATCAAGAGCAGCAGCTCCTTGGGCAAGATGTCCTTCATCGAGCGGCTCGCCCCCAGTTTCCTCAGGAGCAGCCGCCCCAGGCCGGCATCCCTTGCGATGGGGAAGGACTTTGCTGCTCTGAAAGAGCCGGGGCCGGTGGAGCAGGAGAAGAGCAGCAAGCGGCGGTCGCACCCGCTGCAGAGCTTCCCCAGGCCGCCCCGATCCTCCGTCAGCGTCAAGATATCCCCCAAGGGTGCAACGGATGAGAACCGGCGAGAGGCGCTCAAGAAGCTTGGACTGCTGAAGGAATAGCTCCATGGGCAGTGGGGCTGCTGGATGAGGGGCTTTCCCCCCATATCCAACTGCTCTCACTGCCTGCCCTCGGGCAGCACAACCAGAACCATCTTCTGCTGTGATCTCTCACCTCAGCATATTGGGAGAGGTACCACCAGGGGTATTTGGAGCATCACCAAATGAAGTACCACCACGTGTACATAACACTTTGTATATAGCAAATGTATAGGAGCTATTTATATAAAGCATCGCTCAGCACGTGGATGGGGCATATTCTACAAAGTCTTCAACGCTTTTGGGGATTCGCTGAAACAGGGAAGCCATGGAATTGGGGGTTTGGCTTTTTTTAAAAGGCATTACTCATGGATGAAGTCTGTCCGGGAAGAACTGCAGGACTCTGCTGCTCCTTTAGGATCTTATGGTCTTTTCTTAACTTTATCAAAGCCCTTGAGGCCTGAGCACTCACCTGCCCCATACGAGTGCCTCCCAAAAGTCACCACTGCCACGTACAAACCATCAGACCCATGGGCAATGGAGAGGACACAGTGATGCTCCCCATCCCCAAGTGCTCCTCAGGGGCTAGCTGGCTTCACATCCACTGCGAGGCTATGCTCACATCCATCCCTGACAACCTAGATATAGCGCTTAGACACAAACATCTATCTTCATTGTGAAGTGACAATTAAGAAGCAATGGGTTGTGCTGGTGGCAGACCCGGGAGTGCTGCCCCAAAGGAGAGATGTGAGGCTGAAACGCCACCATTTCAGTCCCTTTCAAACTCTTCTCACATCTTTCAATGCCAGCTGATGCTGTCAGTGTTTATGCTGCACGCCTTTTATGACAAAGGTGGTGTATTTCTGTAATAAACTTGTATATGATCCAAAAATGGCTTTGTAATAGAGTGATGTTGAAGTCAAAGCTCTGGTAAAGCTAAGCAATGAGTTTAAACCTTCAGTATGTCTTGACTTGAGGAGTGAGGGTGACCGAGGCAGTGGGGCATTGCAAATGATGAGTCTGAGCCAGACACTTGGGCCTCCTGCAACCCAGGACCCCCATGAGATGGATTTTGTGCAAGTCCTTCCAGTGCGGTAAGTAAATACAAAGTCTTCTGCAGCACTAAATCATTCCCATCACCGACCTTGCAGTACAAGCAGCTATCCAAGAGAGCACTGTGAATACTAAACAGGCTCCTACTGACAAAACCCAGAGCCAGGCTTCCGCTTGCCCTCCAAAGGCACCAGGAGCTTTGGTTTGCAAGGAAAGAAGGGGAAGGCATCCTTCTGCACAAGCTGTATCCTTTCCCATAATAAAGGTGTGTACAAGCGGAGGGCATAGCACTGACCTACATAAAGAATCCAAGGAATGCAAGAGAATGATGCCGGATCAGCTACACTTCATGGAAGCAGGGAAATGCTTGTTTGTAGTTCAGCAATTAACTAAACTAGCTCTGAGCTGGCCAGCAGCAACACAAACCTGTACATCAGGGAGGAAGCTAGAGGCTGCATGGGTTACGGTCTGACCAAAACCTCAGCAGGTTGCTCAGCCAGCACCATGTTGCATGTGCAGTGGCTCCAAATGGGGAAGGCGCCTTTATTACGGAAGGTTATTAACTCATCCAGCCGATGCCCAGCACCTTATTTCAAGCCTGGTGCTGGTCAGTAGTGATCAGGCAGGGCAAGCGAGCTGCTGCATAGCTGCACAGCGTGGGAGATAATTGCAGCCCAGACTTGGCTGGTTGCAGGGATGGCTCTAACCTCAGCATGGCTGAAGATGCAGCTGAGCCACATGACTGGAGCATCACCAGTGGTTTAATGGCTTTGGGGAGGGTCCTGCAGGATTAAGGGTGTAACACAGGGTGTAACCTGTGACCTCTAGGCTAGCACAGGAACAAAGACACAGGGGCTGCTCTGTGCCTATGAGCTGGGTGCTGACACCACCACCATCCTGTCCCCTTCCTCCCCAGCTGCCTGCTCGTGCCTGAAGCAGGACACAGAATGAGCAGTTTGGGTGTAGGAAGCTGATCTGTGACACTGCAAAGAGCTCCATGGAGCAGAGGGGTGGCCATGAGAGCAGGATCCATCCACCAGCCGCAGGGCTCCACTCCGGGTGGCACGGAGCAGAGCCACGTGTAAGCTCTTGCACAAGGTTCCAGGCCGGGAGTCACACAGCTCAAAGGGATAACAGCTCCATTTCCAATAGCTGCAAACATATCTACCTTGTAAAGTGCCCCATGTTGCTTGCAGGATGGAACAAGTCTTGCTCATGGTGAGTGATTCAACCCAGAGGCCCCAGCAGCAGCAGAAGCACTTCACCCATGGAAAGGCACCGATCTGGAGTTCATTCCCAGGGGAAGAATCCCAACCTCCTGTGGCTGTTGGTTTAGTTTATTCTGTTCCCATTTTACATCACCTGAGCCACGTGCACAGCTCCTGCTCATGAACATCACTCCACCCCATCACAGCTGAAGAAGCAATCCTTGGAGGTGAGGTTTCTGCAAGGAAGTCTAACCAAAACTCAGCTTTCATGCTTGACGTGTATGTTACACTGTAGTACCCCCGGCTCTAAATAAAGGATTGGAAGAGAACCCTTGTGCTCAAAACCAGGTGTTTTTAAGGGAAGTTCAGGTTCTGTTTCAGGCCAAAAATGCTTTCAAAGATACCTTAATGCTCTCCTTTCTCATCAGGTAAACGAGGTGGGATTACCTTTAAGACTGCAGTAGTCATGCATCTGCATTATGCAAGGGATGTGCAGTAAGACAGAGCATTCAGGAGTATGATGCTGGAATCAGCAGTGGATAAAAGGGATGGTCAGAGGAGAGGAGCATGTGGATGAAAATGCATGATTAAAGCCTGGAAGCACAGGATACAGAGAGCTGACCCCTTCACCCAGAGCTTAATATTGCACCTCCCTCTCTGCTTCCATTTGTGTTGTGCTCTCACTGCCTTCAAAGTCAATGATTTGCACTTGAAAGTGCACGGCCTGAGCAGGGTGGAACCTCTCCTGCTGCCTGCCTGCACATGGGGCAGGTTGAAGCCTGCAGATCCCACAGGGAGCACCAGTTATCCCTGCTTTGTTCGCAGGGGAAGCAGCATCACTCACAGCAGCATCTATCACCCAGGTAATTGCTCCCCAGCCCTGGCCTGCTGGAACACTCCCTCTGTGCCAGGCAGCAAGGGCCACGGGGAGCAGCACTGCTACTCTAACGTAACCCATAATCCATTGACTCAAAGGAAGAGATTTCCTTTGTTCCAACCCAAGAACGTCTCTCATCAACAGCCTCTGGCATGGAGCTGCTCCTTAGCTAAGCGCCCCTGGATTCATCAAAACAACCTAACGTCAGAGCAATCACAGCACCCCAGTTTGCTGACTGGCAGAGGCCAGAGCAGGGGATGAATCTCTTTTATAGGGGAGAAAAGGGTTGTGGGTGATCAGACGAGCCACTGACTGCCTCAGCTATGCTCCTCCAGCACTAGGGGCAAGGGAAAGGCTGCTCCTGCCTATTAATGCCATGTAACAGCATTTGGGGGTATCTGGGAGGTGGACATGAGAAAAGCAAGAGTAGAAAGTGAATCCATCTCCAGGTTCAGGCAGATTCCAGCTCAGTTCTCTTGTCTGGGCACCTCTGAAAGCGGCCTTCGTGCTACTTAAGTGTGCATATCCTGGTCTGTGCGCAGGAGGAAAAACCTCAGCAGACCCCAGCCAAAAAATAGCCATGAAGAGAGATCACAACACTGCAGCAGTAACCTGGGGAGTTGGTAGATGTACGCTCAATGTCTTCATGCAGGCTGTACATGCTGTGTTTATGCGGTGCGACGATGCTAGAAAAGGCCCAAAGGAAGCACTCAGCTTTGCATCTTGCATGGAGTATTCATCTGCTTCCTAACTATCAGTCCCATAGTGGCTCAGACGTATCATTTCCATGTCTACATGAGCCTGTCAAGACCTACCATCCCAATTAGAAGCATTCTTGTGCACATCTTTGATTACAAAGGTCAGATTCGGGAGAAGGGGTTTGTTAAATCCCGGTGGTATCAAAGCACATCAGCTCTGCTGGGAAGTCTCCGGGAGAAATGGGTTGTCTTAATAACAGACTGTCACCGTGCACTGAGGGTGTCAGCAAGGAGCCCTGGGGCTGGTGTCCCACAGGAGGGCAGGAAGATGGATGGGGTACTGCTGAGCGGACATGTCTCCAGATGGAGAACATCAGACCTGGGCTGGGAGACCCATGGCCCACTGGAGTAGCTCCAGCTCTACGGGAGCACACTGTGATGTCCAAGAGTCTTTAACCACGTCCCAAAGGGTTTAAGCAATAACCTGCAGCTGAGTCTCTGCCTTTTCCCTGCTCACATGAAGACGAAGGACCCCCTGCAACTGCTTCAGCAAGAGGGATACATTACCCCTGTTTCAAGGAGTATTGCTTCACAGCCTCACCAGGATAACCGCCAAGCTTTGCCTGTTTCTCTTCCATTCAGTGCTTTGTGGGGGTTATTATAGGAATGTATGGCAAATGGAGGAGCGTTCCTGTGCAGTGGCACTTGGTCTTCCTGTTGCCCTATCCAGCACAGATGACCCCACAAGGAAGAAGGCAATGGGTCTGTGCAGGACCTGGGGGTGAGGACTCATTCAGCCGCATGCTGTGTTTAATGCAACAGACTGCTGCTTCAGCAGCGATGCCATAATCCCTGTAGGTATGTTGAAACCCTGCGAGCCTCTTGGGGTTGTAATGAAGCAGGGCTTTGCAGCCAGGTGTGGTGGAAGTGCTGCTGGGCTTCAGCAGACTCGAGCATAGGAGCAGCATTCCCTGAAAACCAATGTCCTCCTGGCTCCCCAAGCCAAGGGCTGGCTGATGCGCAGTGCCATCATGCTCAAACGTGACTGTGCAGTCCATGCCCTTTGGTGAATCAGAGCTCTCAGACCCACACAATCTGGGTGACACTTGTCCATGCCCAGGACAGTCTAGTGCAGGATTTGACCCAAGATGCTCTTTCTCTCCACTGCCCTAAACATTGTCACTGCAGCTCCAGTGTATGGTGCTTAGCACTGGAGAAATAATGACCTGCAGATACAGCAAAGACCAAACCAAACACGTTCAATCCCTGCTAACTCCAGCTATGTTCAATGAGCAGGGGTTGCCTGGTTTGGGTTTGTTTGGCTTTACTTACCAGCGATCCAGATTTACTGGGTACCTTGGAACCAAACTAGATTCAACCTTCCTCATTCCTGCTCTTAAAACCCATGCTCTTGACCAGGCAGGGGCATGAGCATGCTCCTACTTCCCAAGATCTCGGCTGTTCTTTGCTTCCAAATACCCTTTAAGTCACGCAAGAGCCAGAAAGGTTCATTGTTGTTCCTTGCATAGGGGTTTATGTGCAGTGATAATGTATTTGCCTTGTACCAAGCACACTGCCCTGGCTTGAGTTTAATCATTAACTGCTGCGGGCACTGCAGAGCAAGCAGGGCTTGTCAGGCTTTATTAATAACTGACTGCAGCCAAGCTGTGCTGAGATGCTGACAGCAACCTGGACAAGAGTGCATGAGTGAAACACATGTTCAGAGCCCCGGTGCTGCATGGTGCACAGCACACTGATGAGATCCACTGCCCAGCATGTGCTTGCTCTAGGGAGGCAAAGAAATTCCCTTAACAAGCATAGCCTAGCAGAAAGAAGTCTCCAACTTGAAACTCTCCTTTAGAAGAAGGTGTAAGGCAGTGGTGCTCTCCAGGAGGCTCCTTTCCATGTGCTGCAATCACTGTTTCCCTATGGAGCCATCCTCTTTGCTGCTGCTGCTCCCATTATCATCCCAGTAAACGATGCTGAGATAACAGCCCACATTGCTCCCTGTGCTGCTGCCTCCACTGAATACACTTCCTTTTCTTGTTTGAAGGATATTTGGTCCCCCTTTGTCCTGGGGTCAGCTCGGGATCCCTGGGACCTTGTGCAAAGACCCAGAGGTGCATTCCCTCCCCGGATGGGTGAGGAACCAGTGGTGCTGTGGGTGAGGTTGCTCCTTACAGCCCCTTAGAACCATTTCTGTCAAAGGCAATCTGCCTCCACCCCAAACATCTTGCCACCTCATCACTCTCCGGAGCAACTTGGGATACAGAACCTGACCTGACTGGCTCCTCTCAGGAGACTCATCCGACAGCAATCCCACTGCCTTTCACCTCTCTCTGCTCATCCCCTCCTAAAGCCCGGTCCTGCCTGGCCTTGGGTGTCTGTTTCTCCCAATTCTCCTGCAATTCTGCTCCTTTCTGTCTGAACAATGGGATATGGCTTTTGCTCTGTGTCGTAGCAATCCCAGTCTAGAGCAGAGAAGGCCCTGCAGAGACCACAGAGCAGCTCCCAGTGCCTAAAGGGGCTACAGGAAACCTGGAGAGGGGCTTTGGACAAGGGCCTGGAGGGACAGGACAGGAGAATGGCTTTAACTGCCAGAGTGTGTCCCCCACTAATGGATCATAAGCGCTTTGCTCCAACAGCAGATCCGCATCTCCTCTGTGCGACCGGTTGTGACATTGACACAGGGTGGCAGTGTGCGCCCAGGGAGCAGCTCCCGCTGAGCGCCTTCGGAGAGGCGACACTGCAGATGGGGACCAGCGGGGTGGGCAGCCGGGGACATTGACCCTTGGGGGGCAGCAGGGTCAAACACAGCCCTTACCCACGCTAGTAAATGATGGCCAGGGATGGTCTGGGATGGTTTGAAACCAGGCAGGAGGTAAGCACCGCGCATCCCCTCACCTCCCCTCTGCTGGGATGGGGAGGGAATCAGAAGGGTTAAAATGGGAAAACTCAGGGGCTGAGGTGAAGCAGTTTGACCAGTAAAGCAAAAGGCATGCAGGCAAGCAAAGCAGTGAGGAATTCATTCACCACGTCACCCCGCAGGCACGTTCAGCCATCTCCAGGACATCAGGGCTCCAGCGCACGGCACTGTGGCTTCGGAAGGCAAATACCATCACTCCAAATGTCCCCCCTCTTCTCCTTCCCACAGCTTTATATGCCAAGCATGACACCATATGGTCTGAAGGATCCCTCCCTTCAATAGGAATCAGCTATCTCAGCCGTGCCCCCCCAGCCTGCTCTGCTGATGGGGTGCTTCAAGGAGCACAGAAGCCCTTACCTTTGTGTAAGCTCAGCTCAGTGATAAGGAAAGTCTCCCTGAGATCAACGCTGCTTTCAGCACAGACCCAAAACATCCCCTGTGAAGAGAATTGGCCCTACCGCAGCCACAACGGTGCTTCCCCTGTGAGCCCATGCCCAGGGGCTGAGACCAGCAGGAACAGGGTACCCAGCATGTACCAGAGGAGGGGACTTCACCTTTCCTAGTATTAAGGTCATCATAGTTCAGGCAAATGGAAAAGAAAGCAGGATATGCAATAGTTAACCCGGTAGCACAGTTAGAATGAGTTATTAACATTGTTGTGGAGGCAGAGAGGCTTTGATTTACAGGAAGCAATAAAACACTTATGAGAACAACCTCTGAGTACACAGAACACTTCCCAAACCCGGGGCACAAACATGTTCCCAGACCCTGTCCTGTGTCTCCAAAGCTGAAGGTCCCCACAGTGCATGGTTTGCCCATCCCTACATGGTCCTCAGCTCACCCCTGCAGCCTCCTCACTGCCTTGCAGAAGTGGCATCAGCTCAGCTTCTCCTTCTGCTCCTTGAATGATGCAGAGCTGCAGAGGCCTCACTGAGCACCAAAGGAAGGAGCTGCACCCCAAACCATCAGCTCACCCTTCAGCATCACCCAGCCAGGTCTCACCAGGGAGGGGGTTCACACTGAACGTTGCAGCAACATTTGCAGCATGGAGAAGTGGCACTGAGGAACCTCAGAGGATTTCCACCATCAACTTTACGTGTCACATTTTACTGCAAATACAAGGGCAATCCTACTGCTTTGCTACTGAAGAGGTAATAAATGTCCTCAGATTAATTCTGCTGAAGCCTAATCAATATTGGGTAGTTTATTGCATGGGTTTGGTACTAAACAATTACTGCAATATAAGCAATAATCAAAGTAATCATATCTTGATAAAGAAAGCAAAACTGCTTAGGAGGGATTCATCCTCATCCAGGAAGATTCCAAAGTGCTTAAATAACTGGTTTACACAAAACATAACCTTACTTCAAAGGATTCCTGCACCAAAGGAGGAAGGACTCTGGACCCAACCAGCACACCACTGGGTCCAAACAAAGTTGTGCTATCAGCTCTCCTGTGAACACTGAGCCGCAGCCTCGCTGCAGTGGTGTGGTACCATCGTGCTATGGGGAGGAAACGATAAAGTGGTAACAGAAAACACCTTCCTGGGAATTACAACAGGAATGTGTGTGAACATTTATCACCACAGAGCTGGGAGAGAGGAGAGCATTGCAGCAGGGTCACAAGATCACAGAATCCCAGCCTGGTTTGGGCTAGAAAGGACCAGCCCCTTCCAAACCAAAGCATTCCATTCAGGATCAGTCACAGATGAACCACAAAGCCCACAGATCCAATTCAATATCCTGAGCTGTCCCTCCACTGCCCCAGGGACCCCCAGCAAAAGCAGCACCATCGTCTCCATCCCCAGACCCCCTCGAGTTGCATCTCCCTGCTGTCCAGCCAGAAAGAGGGAGAGCGCGTGAGCAATCACAACCCATGCTCTTGTACGAAGGATCGGATCTTGCACTGTTCCTGAAGAGCAATCTGCCTGATAGTGCTTATGCAGAGCTCATTTTCCCTTTCAAAGGGCTGATTCAGCTGGCAGCAGAGACCCCACACAGGAGAGCAGAGGCTGCTGTAGGAATCGCTTCCTCATAAGCCAAACTCCAGATCAAATGGTTTCATCTCCATTTGGCTTTGTTGACTGCCCTCTGATTCAGGCCAAGTTTATAACTTCTTTATACTCCTTGGGGTAAAAACAACAGCCTGCATTAAGGGACTGCAACCACCCCAAATCCAATCTAATTGAGGTGTTTCACCTTTCCAGCTCATCAGGTAAAGCATTTCTGCTCTCAGTTGTGTCACCAGGTCTCCTTTAACTCATTCTCATCACTGCTGCTATTCTCACCCTGACCAAAAGAAAGCTTCAAAAGCAGAGGGGTAACTTTGGCCAGGCAACACCTTTTGGGTTGGGGTGTTTGTTTTGCAATGACTTCCAAGAGCTAGACTTTGTCCCATTGAAGACTGACAGCTCTGCAGACACATCCATTCTGTGGATCTATCCGCATCCATCAATGCAGCCTGAGAGCACAAGTGTACATAAAAGCACAGTCGCAGAGAAGTTGATTTGTAATGCGTTCAAGCGCATGAAGGAGATGGAAACACCAAACCTGAAAGCAGGGTTGGGGGTTGTGGGTAGAAGATTTAGGGCTCCGTGAGTGAAATCCTGAAGCATAGAGCTCAGGGACCTGTGTGGCATGAGCAGGTACACATTGGGCTGCTTCTCATGCATCCAGCCTGCTCAGCACTAAGGTGACAAAGGCTTGTCCAGAAAATCCTTGCCAATGGCTGATGTCCAAGCACACATGTATCTCTCTTGCTCTATACCGTACCATAACCCTAGAGATAAAGTCAGTGGTGAGCGGAAAGACATTTTTCACAGGACTGAAACTGAGGGTGAATGGGCCCAATCCAGTGCCTGACATGCTGGAGTGCTTAAAGGCCTTAGAGGGGTGTTCCCTCTGTTGCATGCATGTGCTTTTGTTTTAAGGAGGAGAATGAAACAGCAAAGGAAATGCAGAAGCAGCGCCCAGGGCTGATCTGAACCCTGGTGAAGAGCAAATGATGGAGGAAATCCCGAATCCAGAAGTGCCCCAATGCAGGACAGACTCCAGCAAACAGAGGTAAATGTCTTTTGTGGCAATTGTATCTCCCATGATAGAACAGGATAAAACTGATTTTAAGCAGAGGATTTGCAGCTTAGTATGTAGAATACCTCTCCAGGACAGACACCAAGCTTGCAGTCCAGGATTTACCATCCCACAGTCCATGACTTCTATTCTGATGTCAGATTATTGCTTTTATTAATTCCCAAAAGCCACAGATCTCAAAAGACTTGGATTAAATCCTATATGAGGCTTATAAATTTATTATAGTGTTGATGATGGCTCTTGCTTACACATAGTAAAGTTATCACTCTTCCTGCTGGCTTGTGTCAATCAAGTCTGATTGCTCACAACCATTTACAATATTATCCATAGCAATTCTTGTTCACTGCATTGCAATCCTACTCTTTTCTGACCCATGGGTGCAGGATAGTCTATGCCATCCTTGGAAAACTCAGGGTGACCAACTCTATGTAAGAGTCAATGCCTTCTGGCAGAATATAACAGTGGGCCTACCTTGGAGTAGCAAAACTCCATAGACTGTAGCTTCAAAATCAGACCCTTTCAGCCCAAACCCCAGAAGCAGCTTTGCTTTCTATGCTCACATTGCACACGATGCTGCAAACGGCTCTTTGCTCCAAAGGGAGGAAAAGCAAGCTCAGGTTTGTTTGTTTTCTGGAGATGCCAAAGGGCTTTGGAACCTGTGACTTGGCAGGAGGACGCTTCCTCATCTCTTAAAGCAAGTAAATCTGTTTGTATGGGAAAGCAGATTGCTTTTACCAGAAAGCTCAAGGGCGAAGGGGGTTGCCTGGTTAAAGACATGGGGCATCAGCCCTGGACTAACCTTGCTTCCTTGAGCTGCACGAGCAGTTAGAGGTGCCCATGGCTGGTTTCTGCCTATGGCCAGGCCACATGCACACACTCCACAAATCCAGGCTCTGTAAAACAGCTCTCTGTGCAAAGTGCAGGATCGAGATGAGGTGAGCATTGATGCTGGCACCCAAAGGAAAAGAGCCTGGGGGAGCAGGAGGTGCAGGAAGGTAAGCACAGCTGTGCCTGCTGTGGCCAAGCGGGCTCAGCTCTATGGCTGAGAATAAGAAGTAACTCCAACAGTTGTCATGGAAGCAGCACTAGTAGGAAGAATGGGCTTGTAGTGGGTCATCATCTGTTCCCATCTAGGAGATACGTTCTCTCAATCCGAGATCCCCACCAATTCACTCTGCAAGCACAGCAATGGCCTTCCTCACCTCAGAAGCTCCTTTCTTATCGCAAAAGCTGCACATTCATGGGAAGAAAGGAGCTCAACGCTCCCATCCAGAGGAAAAGTACTTCTGAGGCTGGTTTAAGATCTGATCAATTTGCCAAGCATCCCTACTCCAGGCCAGGCTCTCACTGCTCTCAGTCTGGAGCTGCCATCATGCTCAGGCTCATCAGCTCCCACTGAGAGCAGATGCTAAAAGCTTTGTGTGACCCCTTAGTTAGAAGAAATCACTGCTTTTGCACCATTAGGACAAGGTAAAGCAAGTTAAGGATTCATCCCATGTAACACAAACACTTTAATCTTCATTCATTTTTCTTTCCGGTGCAGTTCCATTTCTGACAACCCCATACTTCAAAGGGGATTTGAATTCAGGCCCCTGACATGCCTACAGCAGGAGAGCAAAGAAGTGAGGCTGAAGATGTCCCCAAAGCTCCTGTTCATTACACTGTATTGTAAGAGTTTGCAATGTTCTTGGCTTGGACAGGCAGGACCAACCCTTGCCCACCCTGCCTCCTCTTCCCATGAGGTTGAGGGGCTAGAGACAGCAGGAAGCAGAGACAATCTGCTCTAACAATGGGATACTAACCAGAAAACCTGCCTGGTTTCATGCAGCTTTGCCCTATAAAGCTATCCCACTGATGGTTGGGAGTATCACCAGATCAGAAGCCAGGTAAGCCCTGGCAGCAAGGGGTTCTCCTGCCCAGGATAATGGGTTTCAGAGTCACAACTCAATGGTGATGTTGCAATGCTAAAGAGAAAGGGGCTGGTTGGACCCTTGTGTACTCAGTTAAAGTCAGAGCCCATGATGCTCCCCACTGTCTCTGTGCCAGATGCAGGCACAAGCACCCATATTCAGACCAAGGAACCACAGCTGCCCTGCTTTCCATGACCTGACCCATGCAGCCATCAGGCTTCATCCTGATGGAGGTAGAGGTGCCCTGGACCATACCCCAGAGCCCACCCTTGGGGCAGCTGTTGTGCAATGGCAATGTGTAACCTGGTGGTAAATAACAGCTCTCAAAGCCACAGCAGATTTGGGACGGGCATGGGCTCTCCTGCCTTCACGTGGGATGCTGCTCACCTGCCAGAGCTTTTGGATGCTATTCCTTTAAGGCACCACAGGTGGAAACGCAGGGCTAGAGGTAAGAGGAGTATTTAAAACAGGCTGGCAGTGCCAGAGCCCGTGTCCAGCTGCAGCAAGGAGCCAGGGCACTCATACCAGGTCCTGGGCTTGGACACCGAGAGGTGGGCAACACGAAGGCTGTCTGTCTAAAGGAACAAGCCAAGTGTAAGTAACGCTTCTTTGTCCCCTTTCCAAAGGCAAGACCTTCAGTGGCACTGCTCTGCGCTGTGGAAGAGGAAGGGCACAAGTTCTGAGACACCGTAAGGAGTCTTCCTCACCCGGTGTGAAGGGAAGCAGCAGTTCTGAAGGAGCAGAGAATAAGTGTGCAGGTCTTGCTGGGGGACGGCTGATTTTTGGGAGCAGGTCAGAGGCACAGGATCAGTTTAGGATGTGTGGCTTATTTACTTTAATCCTTCCTTTCTGGGGAAAAAGGTTCATTATTGTCACAATCATTGCATGAAGTTTTAACCTAGAAAATAGCAAATGGTACTAAATATGACTGTGGTCATGTAAAGTGGTGCAACTCAGTCTGTGGTCACCGCAGTCTTCTGAATCACAGCATGGGGATAGTTCATGGGATGCAGATTTTGATATTTAAGAAGATAACTGATGGAGTTATATCCTAAATGAGCTCTGGAAAGCCATTGGGTTTGTGCAGTTCAAAGGCAGATAAATTGACAGCTGAAGTGAGTGAATGGGATGCACATGGCATCCTGAAACTGAAGTAAAAGGAGGCTGCCAGTCTCCTTTTACATTTAAACCGACAGCATAGGGTGGGTTTCTTCACCCCTCAACTCTTACACTGCAATGAAATAGTCATACTTGACTTTAACACAGAGAAATACCACCTCCTAAATAGCAATTGTGCTGCTGTTTCCAATACACACAGCAGCACTCTCCATCCATCCAGCACCCATCACTGTGGCGGCACAGTAAGTTCTTTAGGGTCCTAGTGAGCTCCTGTTCCTTGCCATGTCATCAGGAATCATAGTTTAATAGTGGTGGTTTCACTTTCCATCCCAAGACACAAGAAACTAACAGCAAGAAACAAATGAAGCATGACACTCCTGTGAAAAGCAAGATGTTGGTGCATGGGGCATCTAACACCTCAAAGGGACATGCAGGTCACAGGTTAATGTCTGGTATAACCTAACAGCTTAAAAGAACATAAAACTAGACCAGCACCCCAATCTCAGCAGGAATTCCAGCTGCTGCCATGATTTTCACATCTATTTTGCTCAGATAGGACAGTGTTAAACTGGCATTTACAGATGTTCTTAGCTAGGATGGTTACGTCCACTGCAGAGATTCCTGAAAGCTGCCATTTCCTTCTTAAGTCCTCATCAAGAAGATCTGCCAAGCTGTTTCTGCTCACTGTATCACAGAATTAGCACCTCCTATTTATACTTTCCATATGGCAGAGGAGGCATTGGTTGGGAACATGACTTATTTTCTCTATGTGTTTAGGTCAGCTTGATCTTTTATATTGAAGCCGACTGCTCATTCACAACTCCATGAAAATGGTATGAGTTTGTGGCTTCTCCCCATCACAACACAGCAAATAAAACTCTCAGTAAGGCCATATATGCAGAGATCATGATGAGGGGCTTTAAAATGGGGAGAGCCCCCGTCCTGTGCAGCAAGGAGGCTGTTGCTGTGCCTTTGCTCTAGGCACAGCAATCTTCAGCACCTCCATAAATCACTCCTCGTACAATATATACACTCCTCAATATACAGTATACACTCCTCAATTTATACAATATATATATACACAGTATATGTATATACTCCTCACAGTATAACTCCTGATGCTGCTCAGTCCCACTTTGCATCTCTGTGTTTCCCTCAAGGTGTTAGTGGGTCCTGCCTTACAAGCACTGGAAGGGGAAGAAGCTACTACCCCATTCCATGCTAGTATTTCTCAACTCTTTGAGCAGCAGTAAATATTTGACCACACAAAAGGCTAGAAGTACGAATGTGGCAACTCAATCCCTGCATGTTGCTGATGCCATATCACAGCCTTGACACTGGTCAGAATGAAGAGCAGTAGTTAATAGCTAACAGATTGTTTCTCAGAGCTCAACCCTGCAGCTGAGTCAGCAGAATTTGGGCACTGGACTCTGGTGTTTCATCCCCAGAAAGAGGCAGGTGCTTGCTGGGGGGTGTATAACTCAGCGATCAGGTCCTGAGCTCTTTCAAATCATTCTAAATGGGACCATAGTGCTTCATTGGACTGATAGGGTCACAAGAGCACTGAAGAAGCCCAGAAGTGGGCT